>PVJX010017170.1:6408-38991 GCA_004027295.1 Dolichotis patagonum | reverse complement strand
TTTCTTTTTTATCAAAAATGAGATATTACAGTACCCATTGAACATTTTCTGTTATTCGGTTCAGAAAGCCCTGTAATTCTTTCACTCTATGCATGGCTTTATACTATTGTGTTATGTTTGATATTATTGTATTTGAAACTATGTTCAACTATAGCAGAGTAAGAGATATGGTGTTAGCTACTGTTGATGTCCAGTTGACTTAATGTAAAGTACTGTGTTGCCTATGTTGTCCTCTTCTGATCTGCTCTGTACTGCCCCCTTTTGTTTTATTCTCTTTCAAATTAAAAAAAAAATATATATATATGATGAAAATGAGCTTACCTAATTAATAAGTACATTTAGCACCTTATTTTTTTTATTTTATTTAAAGAGAAAAAAAAACAGAAGAAAGGGTAGTAACAATACAGAATTCCAAAGAAAAAAGGAAAAGAACAAAAAAACACTAAGAAATCATTACTTGATGAATTACATACTGACATCTTGGAAATAGTTGTTCAAATTACAAAATTAAAATATACAAAGTATACATTCAAACAGTGAGACTGTTAACAGTTATGCTCCACGATCTAACAAAAAACAGTAACGTGGTCATCTATTTTACACACTTATGCATACATGCAGTTATATCAAAAATTAAAATTAAACACAACAAAACAGAACAAAGCTGAACACAAGAAAGCAATGTAAGAGACATAAATTTGAAAGCAAGGCAATCAGAAATACTCACTATCTATCATATTGTTTCTTGTTTTCTTCCAAATAGGCCATATCTTCACATACGGGGAATTCGCACGAAACAACATAGTATGGAACTGATCTGAACAGGATGAAGAAGGTGTTTCAGGTCTTCAAGACTAGACAATAGGGAAGCCAAGAATGGCTGTCATAGTGTCTCTCATTCTCTTCAAAATAGCTGTCCATACCTTCATGTGTGTTGAAATTAAACAAAACAAAACAGGCTAAAATCACTCTGAACAAAGAATGATAGTATTGCTGGACTTCACATCATGACATTACGGATTCAGCACTGGGTACTGTAGTGTCTCTTTTTCTTCAAAGTAGTTGTTCATTTCATCATGTGTTATATAATTGGTTCTCATAAATGATTTATAAGCTCTACACATGCATGAGTCTCTACATGTATATCTTTCCTTTCTGTATTAGAGGGAAAAGCAAAACAAAGCAAGACAAAACAAAACAATTCCTAGAAAAGCATGAAGCAAAAAAGTCAATAAAACCACAATACAAGATGATCTACAATGGTTACCATGATGTCTCAGTAGTATATAACAACATTAATAAAACTGAAGTGTTGGAGACATTATAAGACTTCAAAAGCAGGTAATAATCAAACCAGAGTGGGTATCTTAGTGAATCTTTTCATCTTCAGTGTAGTTGCCTATACTCTTAGACTTGATACTTTCAATCATAACAGATTTGAATAAAATAAGTCAATACAAAACAGCAATCTAACAAACCAGATTCAAATAAGATCAGTCATAATAAGACAGTATAAGTTATACAGGGCTTCAGATTAAGTTGATAGGAAGTTAAGGATGATTACCATAATATGTCCTCTTATTTTGGGGATAACTGACCATGTCCTCAAATCTAATATAAGTAGACAAACTGGAACAGCATGTAATCTATCCAAGCAGAGTAGTGAGAATAATGTAGATTTTTAATCTTGTTACCCTATTAACAAAATCTTGCTACCCTCTGCCTTCCTTTTTTATACAGTTCCTCCCCTTTCACTCCCATAGGGTGCACTGCTTATTTTGGGTCCCACTGCCTCTCTATACAGAGCATCTCAATGGACCCTGTCTCCTGATCTACTCTGCCTGTGTTTCTTTTTGTTAGTAGATTGAGGCCATCTATATTAGAGATTACAGCCAATCTTCTCTGCCTCATTTCTGGTATTCTATTTTTCTGCCATTGGTTGTCTATTTTTCTCTTTCATTCCATTGTCTGCCCCATTCATTGAGATCTCTCTGCCACTGTTCCTGAAATGCTCATATTCTTTTTCTCTCTCTCTAAAATGTCCTTCACTATTTTTTGCAGTGTTGGATTGGTGGTCACAAATTCTCCCAGTTCCTCTTTGTCATGGAAGCATCTTGCTTCTCCATTAATTTCTAGAGAGAGTTTTGCAGGATGCATCAATCTGGGATGGATTTTATTTTCTTTCAGAGCTTGAATTACTTCACTACAAGCTCTTCTTGATTTGATGGTCTGTGTTAAGAAGTCTGCTGTGATTTTGATGGGTTTTCCTTTATAGGTGATCTGTTTCTTTTCTCTGATGGCTTTTAATATTCTGTTCTTATATTGAATTTCTGGGATCTTGATTATTATGTGTCTGGGTGTAGCTCTGTTTGGGTTGTAGGTGGCTGGAGTTCTGTATGCTTCATACATCTGCATGTCATTTCCTTTTCTATGTTTGGGAAGTTTTCCTTAATAATTTCTGTGAATAGCCTTTGCAATTCCTTTGTTTTGACTCCTGCTTCTTCATTCACATGTTTTATTCTTAGGTTATAGATCCTCTTGTCATCGTCTAGCCTTTGTATTGTTACTGCCTGTTTCCTTGTTATTTTTAAGAAATATTTCCTTTCATGATCACACATTGCAAGCCTGTATTCAAGTTTTGATAGTCTATCCTTAATTTTTTTTAAGCAGTTTTGCCAGCTTTCAATGGAGTTTTTAGTTTCCTGGTAATCTCTTTGAATCTGCTTCATGCATTCTAGGTTTTCTTTATATTCTTCCTTGAATGTTACTCTCCTTTTGTGTTCCTCTGTTCTTCCATCTGTGTCTTCTTGAGAGGTGCTTAGCCTTTCTTTTATTAATCTACTTATACCTTGCTTAACTTGAACTAATATTTCAGTTTTGAGCTCATTTATGAGGGCTCGAAGATATCTCTTTATGTCTGCTGATGCCGTGTTAGATGTTGCATGTTTGCTGCCCTCAATCTCTTTTGTATTTACCTCTCCTGGATCAATATTCTCAGGGTTGAGGGCTGGGGGCTTTTTCTTATTTCTCTCTCTCATCATGTTTTTGGTTCCTTCCATACAAGTGTATAGTGTAGTTCCCAGCCCTTTTTCTTGTTGGTTAGGGTTCTCTTGGAGCCCACAGGTTAGGGGTTTCTGCCCTCTCCAGTCCCCTGTCAGCCACTGAGGTGCAGGCAGGGGCAGTGTATGCTGGCCCCTCCCCTCTGGGCCAGTCAACCTTCGTGGGCCTTCACTGCATCAGTGCATGCTGTGCTTAAGGAATTGGTTTGGGATGGCTTATGGGTCCCAGCCAGGGGTGTGACCCAGGCCAAGCAGATCCACCAATCTGCTCCGGGAGGGGACAACCAACTGAAGTCACCGCCTTACCGAGTTTGGGCGACCTGCCCGACTCCAACATGTCATCCAGTTGGTCGCCCCTTTCCTGTGGGAGGGTCTTATTCCCAACACTCACAGTGGTTTAATGCCGGTCCCTCTCTGGCTGAGTTCTCTGCTGAGCTCCCCAACCTCCAACTTCAGCGCAGCTGTGGCGTAAATCCATAGTGCCTCTGGGCGAGTGGAGTGCAGGGTGATTCAGCTATATCCTCGGGGCTGCTCAAGCCAGTCTTATCAGCACAGGTTTGGACTCTCAGGTCAATCTTGGGCATGAATTCAGGTGGCGAAAGCATCTTGCTCGCAGATCTTAGCTTCTCTAATGGTAGCCCTGGGACTTCATATTCGAGCAGCTCATTTTCCTTCAGTTTCTTCCTGGGTTGAGAGAATCCATCTCCCTCTGTCTGGACCTCTGCAGGATGTTCTGTTCTGGCATATGAGCTGTCTCTCAGAGAGGCTCTGTGTCCTGCTGCTTACCGGTCCACCATCTTTTCATCCTCCTAGCACCTTATTTTAAATTGCTTTCATTTAGATATGTAAAGTTCACTGTTTCTTCAAATCAAATGAGTTTCACCATAGTGATTTGTCAGGAAGAAAAATCCTGCCCTATAGACAAACTCCATTTTGTAGCCTTAGATCCCAAAATACAAATAGTTTTCAAGATTGCAACTTCCACATACAAAAGCAGAGAACTACCAGTCCCATATTCTCCACCACATGACACTGAGTGGAAGTTTAAGATACAAAATTTACATACAGATTACTATGTTCAGAGTCACAGAGTATACAGAGTATACAGAGTATACTCAGAATAATCCACTGAGGCAGATAGCATTATTCTCATTTCATAGATGAGAAAACTGAACAAATGAAGCTAAAGTGACTTGCTGAAAACCACCCAGGTAGAAAGTGAAGAGCTCAAGTCATGATAGTTTATGTCCAAAGCCCCAGTCTTATCTCGTGGCAGACACACACTCAGGAAATACAATTTCCTGTTGTGGCCTTCTATGAATTTTGATGCAACTGAAAAGGCCTCATAGTCAGTGTGTCTCTCACAGCACAGAGGTAAGAGGGAAAGTCTTTCATCTGGAGCTCCCTCAGAAGCGGGTAACTGTACCCACCAGAGTGACAAAGGAAAGCTGAAAAACAACTTCCATTCAGAAAAACATCCAAAACAGTGTAAGAGACAAATACAGGGGCTCCACCATCATGTGGCTGGTACCAGGACAGCCCACTAAACACAGATGCCTGGAATGCACAGGGGACCCAGGCAGACAGAGGCTCCCCCACAGCCATCAGCTCAGCAGGCTGCTCCACACTTCCTGCGGCCCCTGCGAGAGGACACATGACCGTTACCAGGACCTCACTCCTGGGGTTGCATCATTATTAAAAATGTTTCCATGTGGTCACAGGAAAACTGCACTGATGAAGAAGCTGCTTAGAGACAGAAGAGTAGTTGGCACCTCATGAGAAAAATCTAATGGGAAAGACTCTTTTGTTACAAAAGTTAGAAGTTGTAATCATTAGCTGGACAGGATGGCACCTACTTGTAATCCCAGCACCTGGGAGGCTCAGTCAGGATGAAACTCAGAGGGACCCAGGGGAGGAGCCCCTTTCTTGAGGGGTGACTTCAAGCTTTCACAGGAGCAGCCTTGGATTCCAAATGGGAGTCTATTTCCTGAACATTTTCTATTGACTTCTCCATGGGTTTTAATCCAGCATTTATGGTGAAGATTGCATGACAGAATCCAATGCGCAGAATAAAGGAGATCAACAGGGACATAAGGTAAAGCCAGTCTCCTCACACTAAGTGTTAAGGTTTGGTTTGGTTTGGTTTGGTTTGGTTTGGTTTGATTCAGGCTTTGGTTTTTTTAGATAGGTCTTGCTATAAAAACCCAGGCTGGCCTCAAATTCACAATCTTCCTGAGTCAGCCTCCCAAGTGCAAGAATTACAGGTGTGTACTACCACACCTGGATTTGGGGGGGGGGTTGCTTGTTTTTTGTGGGGTTTGTGTGTTTTCAGTTTTGGTTTTGGTTTTGGTTTTGGCTTTGGCTTTGGCTTTGGCTTTGGCTTTGTTTGGTTTATTAAGATGGGGACTTACTATGCAATTCAGCCTGGCCTTCAACTCACTATGTAGCCCAGACTGGCCTCAAATTTGTGGCAATCCTCCTGCCTCAGCCTCCCAAGTGCTGGGATTACAGACATGTCCCACCACATCTGGCTCCTCATACTAAGTGTTTCTTTCCCAAAAGAAGATATTTTTTTCAATTTAAAAGAAAAAAGACACAGAAAGGAAAAACAAAAAGCAAAAGAGACAAACAACAATAAAACCAAAACAATAACAGTATAGGTTTTCAAAACAACATGATAGGAATTTAACAATGGTTGTAATATTGTTACCTTCAAAACGGTTGCTTAGATTACCAGATATAGACATGTAAAATTGATCTAATCATATGTGTTTTAATTGTTCTTTTCCAAGAACTAATACAGTTAGTAGTATAATCATTTTAGCTGTCTTATTATATATATACAAATTTATATCTTTTTCTTTTTCCTTTCCTTCTTTACCCCTTTTCCCTTTCCCAGTTACTTTTTCTTTTTGAGCAATTTCTTACCCTCACACAATATTTATTGTAGATTTTGGATCATATTTGCTGTTTTGGTTTCTTACGCTAGGGAGACAATACAGTATTAACACATGAGTTTGACTTATTTCACTTATGACTATGGTCTCAAGTCACATCCATTTACTTACAAAGGTCTAGATGCAATCTTTTTTTATAGCTGAGTAGTACTCTACTACATAAAAATACCACATCTTTTTATCCATTCCTCAATTGATGGGCACTTGGGTTGTTTCCAAGATTTAACTTTTACAAATTTTGTGGCTATAAATGTGACTGCATGTATATCACTGTGGTATGACGTTTCCAGTTCTTCTGGGAAAATGCCCAGAAGCAGGACAGCTGGGTCAAATGGAGTCTCTAATCCTAGTTTTTTGAGGAACCTCCACACTGATTTCCACAGTGGCTGCACCAGGCTACACTCCTGTCAACAGTGCAGAAGAGTTCTTTTTTCCCCACAGCCTCTCCAGCATTTGTTGTTGGTGGTTTTCTTGATCCTGGCCATTCTTTCTGGAGTGAGATGGAATCTCAGTGTTGTTTTAATTTGTATTTCTCAAATGACCAATGATGCTGAACATTTTTTCATTTATTTATTTGCCATTTGTATTTCTTCATCTCAGAACTGTGTATTCATCTCAGATGCCCATTTTTGGATTGGGTCTTTGAATTTTGGGGGCCTGGTTTTTTTTAGTTCTTTATATGTTCTAGATAGAAGTCTTTTTTCTGAGGGACAGTTGGCTAAGATATTTGCCCAAAAAGAAAATATTTTAAGAGTAAAGGAAGTGCAATTCGAAAGCAACACAGGCTGAGATGATAATAACTGAAGTAACTGAAGTAGGGAAGCAACCTGATGTTTATGTTGTTTGATTGACTTTGCAGGCCTGGGGCTGGTGGTCTGGGCAACTATTTAGAGGATAACAATATGTAGTATAGTAACAACTGTGGGTTGCCTACTGTCTTATTACTGTTTTGTTTTGTTTTGTTTTACTGTTCTGTTTAACTCCCTTTAAAATAAAAAAATGAAGTGCAATTGTCACTGATGAGCTGAGTACAGGCTGGCATGTCTATGTTGTTGTTTTTGTTGTCATAATCATTGTTTGTGGCTGTAAGAACCAAGTAGAATTTTCCAATTGTCTTTCTCTCCAAACAGAAGATCAGACACTAATTAAAAGGTCAAAATAAATATAAAGGCTGGGAATTTAGCTCAGTGGCATAAGCACCTCCTGGCAAGCATGAGGTCATGAGTTCAATCCTCAGTACCAAAAAAAAAATTAAAAATAAATAAATAAATACAACATATGGCTGTCCATAAATGTACAGAGTCTGCCAAAAAATGTATACACACTTCAGGGAAAAAATAGCATAATGATTTTTCAACAGATAGTGTTATCCTCACATGAGGACCCTAAAGGATATTGTACCCCCACAGAAAAACCCATTACACTAACAGCCCTTGGAGAAAAACTAAAACTAAAACTAAAACTAAAACTAAAACTAAAACTAAAACTAAAACTAAAACTAAAACTAAAACTAAAACTAAAACTAAAACAACCATATTAGCAACCAAGGTTACCCAAACAGCAATTTGCCATACTAATAAATGTTTGGAAGCTAATGACCCCACTTTGAGCATCTCTTATAATCTTTGGGGCAAGGTAATTTGTATTAATCTCACGATGTCTCAATAAATTCACTATTAAAATATTTATATAAGTTTTTCTTTTTTGCTACTGAAAATCAAACTCAGGACCTTGCACTTGCCAAGCAGGCACATGTGCCACTGAGCTGCATCCCCAGCCATGAGTTTTTTTTTTCCTGAAGTGTATATATATTTTTGGCAAACGCTGCCAAGATACATATATAAATTTATATTTACATATACTTGTGTGTATTAATACAAAGGAAGAAACTGAAAAATAAACTATTAATATCAGTTACTTCAAAGGTTTGGAATTAAAAGAAAATGGTGAAAAGAATAACCTTTCTGATGCATCTATGTTTTGTTGGACTTGAAATGCCTTTGTGTAATAAAATGAGAACTTAAAAGAAATTAAAATAAAAGAAGACAAGAAAGGAGGAACTCTAGGCTAGAAAAAGTTTAGGAGAGGAGACAGAAATCTATATTTTGAACTATTTTTCAAGTCTCACAAAATGAAATTAACTCTTTGACACATAGTTTCTAAAATTAATGCTTTAGATATGGTTTACTACAGTAATTTAGATCCCTGGTAAGTCTCCCAATATTTCTGTTTACTCCAAGTCCCAGAATAGAGTTTAATAAAAGTGATACTGTCATCTTGTGGCGTAATGTAACACTGCAACTTTAAACACACACACACACACACACACACACACACTTAAATCACTTTCTCCCACAGTAATTTAGAATTAAAAGAAAACCTGAGAAATCATCCAATTTTTGTGCAGTTCTATAGAAGATTCTAAAGCTTATATCAAAGTCCAGGCTCCATTTGCTTTATTTCTAGCCCAATTCCCAGTATCTCTTGGATAATATTATATTTTGTAAAATAAAGAAATGGATTTTCAAAGCTAGTTCACTGGCATATACTGTCCGGACGTGAGGGTGCAGATGAGAATCAACTGGATACCAAACGTACTCCAGGCGACTTTAAATAAAGGTTCATATTTGAAACTACAGTTCTTTGTACACTCTAGTCCCGGCAATAAATATGTGTAAGAATTTTCCCTATTAACTCATTTATAAAGATATATTAAGGACCTACTGTGCACCAGGCACTTTTCTAGTAGTGTCAGGGATTCCACAGTAAGCAAAATTCCCTTTGCTCTTAGGGCCTACAACACAGCAAAAGGAAACAATAAACAAGTAAATACAAACAAATAAATGGAAGTTGATGTTAAATGCTGCTACGAAGAATAAAACGGAAAGGGAGTCAAGTCAAGAAAGACTTCACTGATGAGATGACATCTACACAGAAACCAGAAGGAGATGGCAGAGGCATCTCAATGAGTACCTGGGGAGAGATGGAGCTTTCTTAACACCTCTAACAAATCAGAGGTAGTCCAAAACGACACTGAGGAGACTATTCCCCAGAGACCTGCAAGAAATGTTGTTTTCTCTCCCTCAAAACAAAGCAATGAGAATTTGGGAAGGGAGAGTCTCATCAGGGAGTTACTTTGGCATAAGATTTCCCTTGAGGTTAGAGTTTTTCTTCAACTCTCTTGGCAATGTTGTTTATTTTTCTTTGTAATCAGAGCTAAAGAGACAATACCTGATGGACCCTGCTGTAAAATATGACTCAAAATAAATAGAATTCACACCCATCCAAGAGCCCCAAAAGATAGAGAAGTGCTCTCTGAAACTGAATGCCTACTCACTGGTCAGACTCCTAAAAGAACGGCGAAGCCCTTCCAACAGCAGATACGGGAGTCTTGTACAGCAGGCGAGGCCGCAGCTCTGAAGGACGTCTCTTCCTGCTGCACCATGTGGCTTAGGAACAGCCAGCCTCCTCCGCACGTTAGCAAGTGAGTCTAAGATGATGGAAAAGAGGCGCTGAAACATGCTCCATTCAAAATAAGGCAACAAACTAATTCTGGAATTTACGGAGTTTCTGTAATGCTGGCCAAAGGTTAATTTAATCAGCCTGTTGTCTCTGTTTTCTTCCTCAGCTCTTTCCCAGATTGTCAGAATTAAATAAATTCCTTCTTTCCAAAGTTAGGGAATCGCCCTTGTATTTAAAATGACTCAAACAATGTAAACACTTTTTCCCTTTCCTTTCCTTTTCTTTTATTAGGGTAGCGATAAAGAGAAGAATTGAGCAATGATAAAGTCATAGGACTCATGAAGGTCCCTTGTTAATAAACACAGCGGTGGACCTGATTCACAAACCGTCCATTCTCCATTGATAAACAAAGTTTATTCTTCTTTATCCTTTGGTGAAAGGCAAGAATCGACTCCGTGGATTAGATAAAATACGGACAGGCCATCTCAAATTCTATCCCCGTCTCCTACTCTGCCCGCCCTCTGCGAGGATACCTGTGTGTGAACAACAGATTGTCACAGATAAATCTTTCCAGAAGCATTTGGATCAGGCCTTGTCCCACAGGGAAATAGGAGCCCTTTGATCATAGTCCATCCAGCGTAACACTGAATCAGCCTTTATTGTTCCAGCTTCTGAATTTCCTTGTATCCTGGCTATAGAAGGTCACTGTAGAAACCCAAGGCTTCAACAGCTATGCTAAGGCTTGCCCGCTGTGAGCCTCTCTAGCTGGAAATGCAGTGCAACTGTGCTCACAAGGCTCTAGCCTGAAGCAGGGACACACTGCTGCTGTGATCTCACATCCGTGGAGCTCGTTCAGCAGTGCCCTGTTCCTTCCTGTCCTGACATTCTGTGTCAGCCATTCACTCCACGCCACAGACTTCCCAGAGTTTCCAGGATAATTGTTTTTCAAACATACTATTCATTTTCTGATGTCACTGGACTGTTACTTTGAAGGGCTTTTTATATGGAATTTAAAGCTGCTGATATTTTCATGTACCTTGAAAATTTAGCTTCTAACCATTTTACAACACCATCCTATAATCACAGCACTTGGGAGGCTAAGACAAGAGGACTATCTCAAATCCAAAGCCACCTTGGGATACATAGTGAGTTTAAGTCTAGCCTGAACTACATAGTGAGACCTTGTCTCAAAAAAAAATACCTTATGATTAAGTAGCATACAAATGAATCTCAAACCCTAAGGTGGGGAGATATTCATCACACAATCTAGTTAATCAAAGAAATGAAATAAACCCATTTCATCTCTTTAGTTTTCCTGCCAGATGACTCAAAGACTTGAAAATCTAAGGCCTTTAGAGAGTTGCTATACAGTAAACATAAATATATAGATATAGATCTATTTTAAAGACACTAAAAGTCAGGCCATGTTATATATACATATATACATATATACATATATTTTAAACACACTCAAGAGCAATTCATATGTAATTTCATAATAATAAAAAGTATAAACATTTATAAAGAATCCAACCTCAAACAAATAGAAGACATAAATCTAAATCTACCCTTCAATAAATGCAACAAAAAGCATGCATTGGAGTTTGTTACATTTAAATAAGATATGTACTATTTAGGGAGGGAGGTGGTTCTCACCTTAAGTCAAAGCCATGTGGGCAGCAGGATTAAGCATACTGAGTTAGAGCAGTAGGATTTGAGTCAGCTATTTGATCATTCAGGAAATATCTATGTATCATGCTTACTGTGCTAGATGGGGTGACTAATAGGTGAGATAAAAACTTAGACAATGCCAACATCATATGACATGTGCTCTGAGAAGTGTAAGCATACTCCCTCAAAACCTGGAAAGGCTTCTTGAAGGCAAAGACTTTGACACTGAATCCTTTTAGGATTCAGGACTACCTCGGGGGTCCCAAGTCAGATCATGCTTCTAAGAGAGCCCGGGCCAGTCCCATGCATCTAAACACCGAGAAGAAATTGCAAGAAGCATGATAGAGTGGTAAATAAAGACTAGATGATGAATATTTTTACGTGCTATGTGAGGAGATGTGATTTTAGTTGAAGACAAAACGGAATCATCACAGGGATGCTAAGTGGAGGGGGGCAATAAACGTCATGACGGCAGGGTGTCTATTCCATACTGCTTTTTGTCAGCCTTAATCTCTCTTCATTTAAATCCTCTTTGATTGGAGTTGTTGGTCCTTTTCGATCATTCCCATGTTCTGCTGTCCTTTGATTTGCCAAATCCTACTTCCTGGGGTCTCCCAAAGGACTTGAGTTCTATCCACCCAGGAAATTAACCAGCCTCTGAAGGGATTCCCCTGTAATATAAACTTAAATATCAATGGTGGTATGATCGCTTCATTTAAAAAATTACACAATTTTATTTCTCACATAACACCAGGCATTAATCCTCCAACAAAAGAATGTCCTTACATCCTCACTGTGCTGCTTCCCCTGACTACTTTCACTGTGCATTGTAGCAGATGATAGAAAGGCATGAGAAGGAACAAAAGCACGTCGCTGGACACCGTGGTGACCGATTTCATTCTCCTGGGCCTGCCTCATCCCCCCGGTCTCCGCGCTCTTCTCTTCCTGGTCTTCCTCATCATCTACCTCCTGACCCAGCTGGGGAACCTGCTCGTCCTGCTCACCGTGTGGGCCGACCCCAAGCTCCACGCCCGCCCCATGTGCATCCTGCTGGGTGTGCTCTCCTTCCTGGACATGTGGCTCTCCTCAGTCATCGTGCCTCGAGTTGTTGCCGACTTTACTCCTGCCAGTAAGGCCATCCCCCTTGGCGGCTGTGCGGCTCAGTTCTGTTTCTTTCACTTCCTGGGCAGCACCCAGTGCTTCCTCTACACCTTGATGGCCTACGACAGGTACCTGGCAATCTGCCGGCCCCTGCGCTACCCTGTGCTCATGACTGCGAGGCTGTGCACCGTCCTTGTGTCTGGAGCCTGGGTGGCCGGCGCCATCCATGGGTCTGTCCAGGCCACTCTCACCTTCCGCCTGCCCTACTGTGGACCCAATCAAGTGGATTATTTCTTCTGTGATATCCCTGCAGTATTGAGACTGGCCTGTGCTGACACAACTGTCAATGAGCTGGTGACCTTTGTGGACATCGGGGTGGTGGCCGCCAGTTGCTTCCTGCTCATTCTGCTCTCCTATGCCAACATAGTCCACGCCATCCTGAAGATTCGCACGGCTGATGGGAGGCGCCAGGCCTTCTCCACCTGTGGCTCCCACCTAACTGTGGTCACGGTCTACTATGTCCCTTGCATTTTTATCTACCTCCGAGCAGGCTCCAAGAGTCCCCTGGACGGGGCGGTGGCTGTGTTCTACACTGTGGTCACACCATTACTGAACCCCCTCATCTACACCCTGAGGAACCAGGAAGTAAAGGTTCAGAGCAGAGGAGGAGGGCGGGCCGAGGGAGTGTGACTGGAAACAAATGACTACAGGCTCAGCACCCACCACCGCCACCACCAGGTGCAACAGCTGCACAAGGAACAAATGCTTAACAAACTGTCCATGGCTTAAACTGAATTTCAGTCTAACAGGAAGAAACTTCTCAGTCCCTTGGGTCCATGGAAACTGGCTCAAACTGTTTTCATTTGTTTAAAAATAAATCGATACATTATTTCTACCACCTCTCACTGAAAAGGGGTTATTAAAAGCTGACCACAGTGAGATGCCAGTGTCTTATGAGGTCTGTTAAACCACAAAATGCGAAAGCAAAAGACAGCATAACACTGTCTGAGTTTCTTTTTCATTGCCCTTAGTCTTCATGCTACATTAGGTCTGCGTACCTTGGCCTGTCCACCCATGAGCATTCCTAAGCACCTAAACTTAAGACTTCTGGATCATTCTTATTCCTTCCGTTCCTCACCTCTCTGTGTGCTGACATCAACTTCTGTCTCTTCCACCTTAGGAGTCTCTCTTGAGTCCCAGTCTTTTGTCCTTTTTCTCTTCATTGATACAACAACATCATCCTTCTGAAACACAGAATCCATAGACCTTTCCAATGAATGTAGAATAAAATCACTTTCCTTAGTCCAAAATTCAAAGCCTAATAACAATCTGGACTCAACAGACATTTTTCTTACTCTATCTCTATGCTTCTTTCCTTCTCCCACCTTCCATAATAATTATTATGGAGACTTGACTTCACTTCCTGGTTCCTCAGGGTGTAGATGAGGGGGTTCAGTTGTTTGAGCCTGTCCTAAGCTTTCCTACTGCTCTTTCATTCAGACTTCTTTCTATCTTGAATATACTCTTTCAGCTCTCCATACTGGTCATGTGAAAATTAATACTTCCTTCAAATCCATATAAAACACTTTCTCAGGCCTGGCATAGTGGCACACGTCTGTAATCCCAGCACTCGGGAGGCAGAGGCAGGTGGATCACTGAGAATTTGAGTCTAACCCTGGTTACAAAGTGTGTTCAAGTCCAGTCTGAACTGCATAGTGAAACCCTGTCTCAAAAATAGAAAAAAAAATTTCCTCACTAATTTTCCCAAGCAAATATAGCTCCTTTTCACTTGTATTGTCACAGCACTGTATTACAAGACCTGTCATAGGGGCTGGGGCTTCAACTCAGCAGCATAAGCGCCTGCATTGCAAGCACAGTCATGCGTTCGATCCCCGGTACCGATAAAAAATTTACAAAAAAAAAAGTCATACAAGACCTGTCATAGTCTGTCATATGTTAGAGTCAACAATTCATCTCTTTTCACCCCAAATACATTGTGAGTCTATAGTAGGCACATAGCACTCGTTTGTATTTGCATATGTCCCTTTCCTCTAATAATTAGTAACAGAGGCAGATCAATGATTGCTCTCAAATTGAAACAGCACTGAAAGAGTGTCCTGAAATGTATCTTAAACAAAACAAAGAATTATGTCAGTTATCTGCCTATTACCTGTCCTGGCCTCACCTGGATAAACAAGAGAATATTCAAGACAAGCTGAAGAGAGAACACACAGGTACATAGCAGTCAAAAGCAAGTAAGGACAATTCCTTGGTGAAGAGACAAATATGAAGTAAAAGTATCTTTTCATTTGCTGGTGTATGCTTCTTTTCTTTGGGTGTATGGTGTCCTGCTGCCCATTTTAACAATGAAATGAAGACAAAAACTCAAAACTCATACTGTAAAAATATATCATTATAAAGAACCATACTGTGCCATGAAGAAAGGCCATCATATCAGGAAGTGCACACATTAGGGAGAGATTACAAGCCAATACAGGGTCCACAACAACCGGTTAAGTTTGAAACAGCTGAGTCATTGATAATTGCCAATGGGAGATTTGAAAGCTGTCATTTCAAATGGACTCTAGGAATCAATGAGGAGGCTGACAGCTCTTTTGTGCATCACTTAAGCCAATGTGCCATATTGTTATGAAAAGAAATAAGATCTTGATTACATATGTAGTTCATTCACAAAATGTAACTACTCTGAGGGCTATACATATAAACGTCATTCATCAATAAAACAGAACTGATCTTGAAGGATACAAAGTGATAATTTTATGCTACTCGGACATGAAGGTATGAGTCAAACCATGTAACCCTTCTTTATGACTAGTGCTCCGATGTATGTAAATACCACACTTCACCCATTCGTCTGTTGAAGGATATACAGGCTGCTTCCAAGACATAGGCAGTGTGAACTGTGCTGTTCAGAATAGAGGTGTTCATGTGTCACTACAATACAGTGACTCTAACTCTTTTAAAAAGATACCAACAAGGGGAATAACTGGGTCAAATGGAGTAAATTAAACACACAGGCTTAAATACCACAATGTTTCTCTTACATGAGAAGCCCAAAATATAAAGAAAGAGCAAAATAAAAGACAAGAGGAAGCAGGGAAATATATTTTGCTTAAATGAGGGGATCAAGAGATGAAGGGAGGGAGACGAAGCAAAAAGAATTAAGGAGTGTTATATACTGTAAAAACTCCCAACAAGGAATGTAGTCATTGTATAATACAAATATATACTACTAACTAAAAAGTAAACAAAAGAGAAATTTTTGAAAAACATAAAAACCACTCAAACTCCAAAATAACATAAACATAAGGCTGCACCTGAGCTCATTTCTGTTTGCTGTAATAAAAACTGGGCTCCTCCACTTCCACACATCACTCCTGTGCTCTGTGCCTGCCTAGTTTTTCCACAACTTTTACCTGCTTTCTGCTTCATGCTATTCACTTTAAGATATTTTACATTCCTCTAAAGAAACAAAATAAAACAAATATTACTAGTTGATTAAAACTAGTGTTATTAAGTTAAACTAAATATCACACTAAATTTGAAAAACTAGTGAGTCATTCTTCCCAAATTTGACCATTAACTTGCCAATGGTTGGTAAAGATAGCTTTGCTTCAAAGGTATCAAGTTTTGTTATGCTGAAAGCTTACCAGGTAGAGCAACTACCTGGTAAGCTTTCAGCATATTTATCCATTTTACAAAGATATCGTCATGAAAAAAGTAAAGAAAAACTTTAAGGGTTTATTAACAGAATACTGATTCTACTATCAGCTAGCTACATATCTTTGGGTAACCACTCATTCTGAAACCTCGCTGCTTTATATACAAAAATAATAATCATATAACTTAATGAAATTGTTAAGAGCAAACAAACAACAATAAAAAAGAAACATGTTTAATTCAAAAAACACAGATTAAAAAATCAAAGGATTCAAAACAATAATTCATGTAATGAAGACTTAGAAAAAAAGCAGAAGTTACTAACTTAATTGCAGATAAAGTGAATTTCAAGCTAAGGCTGATCACAAGAGACAAGACTACTATATACTAGTTAAGGGAACAATTTAACAGGAAGAGTAAACAATTATAAACACATACACACCAAATACTAGTACAACCAACTTCATAAAACAAACACCAATGAACACCAAAAACTTAGATAAACATCAGTACAACTATAGCAGGGAACTAAAATATCCCACTGTCACAGATGGACAGATTAACTGGACAAACATCAACAGTTTCCTATGGGCAGCCAGTGTGGGCAAAAAGAACCAGCATATCTACCTCTGCCTGCTGGCTGCTAACATTAGGAGGCTGCTTCCTGTGGGCATCCAGCAATGCCAGAGAGAACCAGACAGATCCATTTCTACCTGCCAGCCACCACCACCAAACAGCTACTTCCTGCAGGTAGCCAGCACAGGCAGAGAGCACCAGCAGGTCCACCTTGGCCTGCTGGCTGCTACCACCAAAAGGCTTGCTTTCTGCAGGCAACCACAGGAGCAGGAACACACAGCCAGGTAACCCCCATGCACCTGTAGGATTACGCCAGGTAAGCCCCATGCACCTGTAGGATAATCCTACAGGTGCATGGGGCTTACCTGGCTGATCTTACTTCCTTCAGACAGCCATCACCCACCAGGAGAGTCAGGCAAATACATTCCTCTGTGCCTGCCACCATCACAGGAATTCCAGTATAGACACACAGGCTGAGAGAAGCAACCCCACCTCCACACACCCCTGGCCATTGGGGAAGCCCTAGCATAGCTGCACAGATCTGGGGAAGCCCCACCCCATGCCCTCCTAGCTCCCTGTAAACCTGGGGCCAGAGAAACCCAAGTACCTGTCCCATCCACCTACACCATGGAGGGGCAACCAACATGGGAGGTGTCTGGGGCCCCACAACCAGCTTGTTGGGAGGAACCCAGGGAAATATTAAGATGAAGGAGCAAAAGGCAATCTCAGACCTCCAGCCCACACAGAACAAGCCTGTGAGATACAGTCATGGAAGAAAATGGAAGTTACACACCTGAAATATCTGAGAGGATAGCAACTGAGGTAAGGAAACAACTTCATGGGATTGTAAAAGCAGTCAAATCAGAAATAATGTCTCATTATGACAAACATAATGAAAGGATTGCTCAGTATATCTAAAGAAGACATACATTAAAAAGAGAAACATAGGAAAATGATGAAAACCTTGAATGAACAATATAGAAAAGAATTACAATGCATAAAACAGATTCAAAGAGATATCCAGGAAATTAAAAAGTCAATCAAAAGCTGACAAAACCACTTGAAAGAGACTGAAGATATAAGACCTTCACACCTTGAAGACAGGATCACAGATAGCAATCATGAAAGGAAAGATCTCTTAAAAATGACAAGGAACCAGGAAATAACAATTCAATGCTGCAAGACAACACAAAGAAACATAATTTAAGAGTGATAGGTATCAGTGAAGAAGCAGGGGTCAACACAAATGAAATAAAAAAGAAATAATAGCAGAAAACTTACCAAAACTGGGAAAAGGATCTGGTATTCAGGTAAGTGAAGCATACAGAACTCCAACTAGCCATAACCAAAGTTAATCTACACCAACACATATAATAATCAAGATTCCAGAAATTCAGCCCAAGAACAGAATATTAAAAGCTGTTAGAGAAAAAAAAACAGATCACTTACAGAGAAAAACCAGTCAGAATCATGGCAAACTTATTGACAGAAACCATCAAGTCAAGAAGCATTTGGAGCGAAGTGTTTCAAATCCTGAAAGAAAACAACTTCCAATTCAGATTAATGTACCTTGCAAAGCTATCTTTCAAAATTGATGGAAAAATAAGATACTTCCATAATAAAAAAACAACTGAAGGAATTCATGACCACCAAACCAACTCTACAGAGCGTGCTAAACAATATTCTAGAGAGAGATAAAGATGACCATGGTTCCAGGAAGAGAAGCAGAGGAAGATCACCAAACAAGACAGGTAATTGAATGAAGGGGAAAAGTAGAGGGTCAACAACAGGAGTACAGTATGGCAGAGATGAGCCAATGCATGCTGGTTGTAACCATTAATGTAGACGGCTTCAGGTCAGCAATAAAAAGAAACACAGGTAGAGTGGATCAAGAAACACAATCCCTTGATATACTGTATACAAGAAACACATTTAACTGGAAAGGAAATTCATAGACTGAAAACCTAAGGAGAGAAAACAATTGCTCCATGAGGCAGGAGACCAGAAAAAAAGCAAGGGTAATTTTCCCATCAACCATGGAATGGATAAAAAAGATATTTCATAAAATGGAAAGCTATCCAGCAATAAACTAGAATAATCTCAAGGCTGTTGTAGATAAATGTATGCAACTGGAGATCATGTTCATGGGCAAAACAGTTTGAACTCATACAGATGAACCCTTGCATAAAAAACAGGAGTTAGGGGGATCCAAAAAGCACAACAGATATTATAAAAGTGATACGAGAAGAAACACCTAGGAAGGAAAGGTGGTAACCACTCTCAATTTCTTATTGTCTTGTCCTAAATTCTTGTATTGTTTCCAGAGTTTTGTTAGGTTTGGTTTTGTTCTGTATTGTTTTGTTAGATTTTACTGCGTCTGATGCTATGGGCGGCTATTTTGAACATAATAGGATGTATTATGGTAATCATGGCTGGTTTCCTATTATTTTGTTTTGAAGTCCTATAATGCTTTCATTCATTTGTTTGATTGGTTTTATTCTGTTTTGTTTTGTTTGATTTTTATTATGTGTGATTGTATGAACAGCATGTTTTGAAGAAAAAGAGACATTAGGATAGCCATTGCTGATTTCCTATCATCTTGTTTTGAAGTCCTATAATGCTTTTATTCTTTTGTTTTGATTGATTTTATTCTGTTGTATTTTATTTGACTTTAATACGTGTGATGGTATGGAAAATGATTTTGAAGAAAATGACACGTCATAGTAACCATTGCCCATTTCCTATTACCTGGTTTTGAAGTCCTGTAATGCTTTCATTCTTTTGAATTGTTTTATACTATTTTGTTATGTTTGATATTATTGTGTGTGATGGTATGCACAACTATTTCAAAGAAAACAAGAGACATTATGGTAGCCACTGTTGATTTCCTGTTGCCTTGTTTTGAAGTCCTGTGTTGCCTGCATTGTTCTGTTCTGTTATGTTTTGCTTTGTTCTGTTTTATTCTCTTTTAAAAAATCAACAATGAGATATCAGAGTTGAGCCAACCCTTAGACCAAATGAACTTAATAGATATCTACAGAATCATCCATCCAAAATCAACACAATACACATTCTTCTCAGCAACAAGTGGGGCTTTCTTCAAAATACAATAAGTCTCCAACTTAATGAACATTTGACTTTCAAACTTTCACAACTGTACTGTATGAAAATCACTTTGTCGCCTTATGAATGAATCCAACTTGTTTGGAACAAACAATTGTCCCAAAATGGAACTCGTGTGTAAGTCAGGGACATACTGTAGACCACATACTAGCCAATAAAGCATGCTTAAGTAAATGCAAAAGAATCAGAATTATTCCATGAATATTATCAGGTTATAGTTCAATAAAACTAGAAATCATTGTTAAAAGAAACAACAGAAACTATACCAACACATGAAAATTAAACAACACTCTTTGGAGTAATCAATGGGCCACAGATGAAATTAAAGAAGAAATTAGACAGTTTCTACATTCAAATGATAACACCATTACAGTATACTGGAACCTACAAGATGAGATGAAAGTAGTCCCAAGAGGGACAGTCACAACAGTGAATTTCCACATCAGAAAAACAGAATGAGTGGGCATGGAGTTGTGTGCCTCTAAGCACAACTACTTGAAAGCTTGAAGTGAGAGGACCACTTGAGTCAGGAGTTCTGAGCTGCAGTGTGCTATGCCAATGGGGTGTCTGCACTAAATTTGGCACCAACATGGTGAACTCCCAGGAGCAGGGGACCACCAGCTCACATAAGGAGGGGTGAACCAACCCAGGTCAGAAAACAAAACTTTCTCAGATGAATAATCTGATGGTGCACTTCAAGGTCCTGTTAAAAAAAAGCAGAACATTCTAAACTCAACGCTAATATGAGGAAAGAAACTGTAAAAATCAGAGCAGAAATTAATGAAATTGAGACAAAAAAATACAAAGAATGAATTGAATTATTGCTTCTTTGGAAGATCAAACAAAATAGACAAAATCTAGCTAATCTTACCCAAATAAGAAAAGACTAAATCCATACATTTAAAAATGAAATCACAACAAATCCTACTGAAATTCAGAAGAATATCTAACTATTTTGACCTACTTTGAAATAAAGAAGAATATCAGCAACTATCGAAGTTGACCCAAGAAGACATAAAATTCTTAATAACCTAATACCAGCTGGTAAAATTGAGGAAGTAACTTTTTAAAAACCCACATCCTGGGCCGGGGATTTAGCTCAGTGGCTTAAGCATTTGCCTGGTAAGTGCAAGGCCACGAGTTCAATCCCCAGTATTAAAAAAAACCATATCCCAACAGATTCACTGCTGAATTCTACAAGAGTTTTAGAGAAGATCTAGTGCCACTCCTCCTCAAATTATTTAATGAAATCAAAAGGGCAGTCATATCCAAAGCCATCCCTGGAAGCAAGCATTACCCTGATTCCAAAGCCAGACAAGGGCCCAACCAAAAATAGAACTAGGGAATGTCTTTAATGAAGACAAACACAAAAATCCCCAATAAAGTACTGGCAAACAGAATGCAACAAATCATAAAAAAGATCTATATGTCATGACCAAGCAGGATTCATTCCAGGGACACAGGGATGGGTCAACATATACAAATCAATAAATGTAATACACCGCATAAACAGAATCAAGGACAAAAATCACATGATAATCTCAGTGTACGCAGAAAAAATATTTGACAAAATCCAACATCCAAAGCCAGGTGTGATGGCACATGCTTATAATCCCAGCCCTTGGGAGGCTGGGGCAGGAGGATTGCTGTGAGTTCAAGACCAGCATGAATTGCACAGTGAAACTCTATATCAAAAAGACAAAAAAAAAATCCAACATCCATTCATGATAAAAAAAAAAAAAAGAAGACTAAAAACTTGAGTTTCTGTCCAACGTGGCCATCACTGGCCAGGTTCCAGCAGCTGACAGGCAGTGGTGAGGTGACAGAGCTTCAAGAATGGCAGGGTCCATTAGCCTGATCCTGCCCAACAGCCCCGACATGGAAAGAGCAATGCACTGATGCACACACTAGATGTAGGAAGATTGCCATGACTGCTTACCTGAATTGTTCAAAACCTTCACCCAAAGGCTGAGAGCACTCTCAGTGAAGATGCGGAAGAAAACTTCAAGCTGCACTTTTCTAGAGAAATAAGATCTTCACCTAGTTCTTGAAACAATATCATTATTTCAGAATAGGTGCATATCACAGTGTGAAGCCAGCATCTTTGCCGCAGCAATTAGAAAACATTCTTTTTGTACAAAACAAACCAGAAACATTTGTCAGTGCTTGGTCTCCTCTGGGTCAAGAGACGCTTAAAAAGTTCAGGCAAAGGATTTTGCTTCCCCACAAGCTAGAGACATTTGAATGGCAGTTTAACCTTCAAATGGCTCACTCTGCCTAGGCAAAACAAAAATCTAAAACTAAAATCTCCTCGAGATGTTACAACTAGGAGAAAACAGTGAAGAGTCGATGAACCTGGAGAAGCCAGGCAGGGTAGCTCATACCTGTAATCCCAGCACTCAGAAGGCAGAGAAGGGAGGACCTGGACTACATAGTGAGTTCAAGGCCAGTCAAAACTACATGGCTAGACCCTGTCTCAAAAACAAAACAAAACAAAACAAAACAAAGCAAAATAAAGAGCCTGGAGAAACTCCTTATGGAATTCAGTCACAAGATGCTGTCTGAGTTCTATTAACAAGCACCAGAGATTCTAACACACAGCTGGATTCAATTACATGAGGTTTTTGAAGACTGGTTTCTCAATCACTCTGTCACCCCATTATTTTGCGTTGAAGAGGAATTGCTTGGCTGTTTTCTGAAGGATTCAGTGACTTTCTCTATATAAATTATATGGTTGATCACTTCTTGGGCAAATAATAACCAAGAGAAATCACTGTTCTAATACACAGTACTTTGTCTAGTTCTGTGAGCCAGTAGCAATTATTAACACTTTTGCTTTAAAGAAATCAAAAACCAATACTATATTGTTTTTCCTTACATCTTTATTGCCTCACCTATTTATTGTTTACATGCTTGGTAACCCCTGTGTGTTTCAAGGAGGGTCAACATATAAAAGGTACAGTACATGAGTACCCTAGCAAAATACAGAACTTCAGTAATTACATTAAAAAACAGCCATATGCAGTCAAACATATTATGGCAATTTTTTCCTATGATGAGTATATTTTTTTACTTTATTTTTTTTAATTTTATTTAAAAACAAAATAAAACAACCAAGATAGAAAAAGGTGTAGCAACAATACAAGATTCCAAGGAGGAAAAAAAAGAAAAGAACAAAAAATACTGAGAAGTCACTACTTGATAACTTACATACTGTCATCTTGGAGACAGTTGTTCAAGTTACAAAGTTAAAACATACAAAGTACACATTCAAGCAATGAGACTGTCGACAGTTCTGCTCCATGATATAACACAAATACAGTAATATGGTCATTCATCTTACACACTTAAACATACATGCAATTATATCCTTTAGAGCACTTTCTTTTCCTCTCTTATTTGCAGTAGCAATTACACATTTTGGGTTTTATTACTCCTACAGTTCTTATTATTTTTTACACTAGAGACACAATGCAATATTTATAAATATGGTTCTTATTTATTTCACTAATGAGGATGGTTTCAAGTTGTCTCCATTTACCTATGAAGGCTTCAAGGTCATCCTCCTTCATAACTGAGTAATACTCCGTTGTATAAAAATACCACATCTTTTTCATCCACTCTGCAGTTGATGGGTGTCTTGGTTGTTTCCAAGATTTAGCTATTACAAATTGTGCTGCTATGAACATGGGTGCACATATATCACTGTGATATGAACTTTTCAGTTCCTCTGGGAAAATACCCAGGAGGGGAAGAGCTGGGTTGAATGGAGCTTCCACTCCTAATCTTCTGAGAATTCTCCATACTGGTTTCCATAGTGGTTGCACCAGTCTACATTCCCACCAACAGTGGAGCAATGTTCCTTTTTCCCCACAACCTCACCAACATTTGTTATCAGTTGATTTCTTGATGGCAGCTATTCTTTCAGGGGTGAGATGAAATCTCAATGTTGTTTTAATTTGCATTTCTCGAATGACCAGTGATGGTGAACATTTCTTCATGTATTTATTTGCCATTTGTATATCTTTATCTGAGAACTGAGTGTGATGAGTATATTTTTCTTGAGAAATAATATAGGAAAGAAATTTAAAGTAGGCTATTCTGTTCTGTTCTGTTTGATTTTACTATGTCTGAGGGTATGGGCAGTTATTTTAAAAACAAGAGGCATTATGACAGCCATTACTGATTTCCTATTATCGTGTTCTAAAATCTTTTATTACTTACACTGATTTGTTTTGATTGGTTTTATTCTATTTTACTGTGCTTGGCTTTATTCTCTTTAAAATAAAAAAATTTAAAATAGGACTAGTGGTATTATATCAGTTAATTCCAATGTCAGGGTTCTGTCTACAGTAATTTTTCTGAGTTTAATGATTTAAGAATAGTGTAAGTTTTTGTGCACTTTTCTTTGTACTGAAAATTAATGATTCACTTCATAGTGCGAGACACAGATTCAGATCATGAATGAAAATAATTGTAATGAGTTTTAAATGGCATCTCTAAAATTTCAAATCAGATACTTTTACACTGTCTTCTCTGAATGTTAATTTGTTACAGTCAATAAAAGTTTTGTATTTTAGGGTTATTTGAACTTATATGTATTTTAATTTTATTATTTTATAGTATATTACAATATAAATATATACAAATGTATGATTCTTCCTAACTAAAATATCTATCCTGTATTGTTTATGGGTTGGGAGAATTGAAACATAATTTTTTTCACATGAAGGAATATGATTTCAGGGCTGGGGATATAGCTCAGTGGCACAAGCACCTGCTTGGCAAGCATGAAGTTGTGAATTCAATCCCCAGTACCAAAAAAAAAAAAAAGAAAGAAAGAATTTAATATCATAAATGTCCTATAGTTAAACAAACAAAAAAATGTGGTTTTTTTATACAATGGAATATTACTCCACCATAAAAAGGATGATCTTGAGGCCTTTATAGGTAAATATAAGCAACTTGAGACCATCCTCATAAGTGAAATAAATAAGACTCACGCTTGTAAATATCACATTGTCTCTCTAGTGTAAAAATAATAAAAACTGAAAGAGTAACAAGATCCAAAATGTATAATAGACATTGCAAAAAAGAAAGAGAAGGAAAGTGCTCTAAAAGATATAACTGTATGTATGTTTAAGTGTGTAAGGTATATGACCATATTGCTAAGTTTTCATTGGATCATTGAACAGAATGGTTTCCATTGTCAATGTTTGAGTGTCTGTCCACTTTTTATGCTCTGATTTTTTAACTTGAAAAACTATTTCTAAGAGGACAATATATAATTTATCAACTAGTGATCTCTTAGTGTTAATATTTCTTTTGTTTTTGAAATTCTGTATTATTTTTACCCTCTTCCTGTTTTGTCTTGTTTTTTTTTCTCTTTTTTTCTTTAAATAAATAAATATACTATTATAATTGAAGTGCATTTCTCATATGAGGTATCTGGGTAACGTAAGTGTTATAAGTGTTATAGAAGTAAATGTTTAGTATAGGGATATATGCCCGCAGTCCTTTACAAGTGCATTTGTATATTTATATGTACATGTGTAGGCATACATATTTGTATATACATGTTTGTTGCTTAAAAGATGAAAAGCCTAGTATATTTCAGGAAACAAATATTATAGTTGTCCATACTGATTGACATTAAAGACTTTTAACTCCAATTTCCATTATTAGAATATATGTAATACATGTTTGTAATATAATGACATTTTATGTGCCTTCTAAGGTTTCTTTGTTTTAGATAAGATCTCACTCTGGCCTCAAACTTAAATAAGATAGTTAGAGGTTTTCTAAAAGTACTTCAATGTATGTTCAGTTTTAGGTCTGGTTTATACCTCTAAGAATATATCTAATGTACTAAACTAAAACTGAAATGAATCAAAGATATAAACATTAAAACAGAAACACTAAATCTGCTGGAAGGGAGACTAAGCAGAACTCTTGAAGACATAGGTATAGGTGAAGATTTCATTAACAAAACCCTGACCACACAGGAAATACTATAAAGAATCAACAACTCAGATCTCATCCTATTAAAAAGCTTTTGAACAACAAAAGAAATTACCAATAGAGTAAAAAGACAACCCACAGAGTGGAAAAAAATTATACACAATTGTCCCTTAAAGGACATACAGAGAATTGAAAAAAATTGGACCCACCCCAAAATTCAAAGACCTAATCCAAAAATGGGAATCTGAGATAAATACACACTTCTCAGATGAAGATAATCCAAATAAATACATGAGAAATGGAATAACAATGGCAATATCAGTAACAAATGCTTGAGGGGCTGTGGGGAAAAAAGAACACTTCTCCACTGTTGGTGGGAGTGTAGACTGGTGCAACCACTGTGGAAATCAATGTGGAGATTTCTCAAAAAACTAGGGTTAGAGGTCCCACTTGACCCAGCTATTCTTCTTCTGAGTATCTTCCCAGAAGAATTAAAAATATCATTCCACAGCAATATATGTACACCCATGTTTACAGAGCCACAGCTTATAATGGATAAATCTTGGCAGCAACCCAAATGCCCATAACCAATGAATGAACAAAAAACATGTGGTTTTTTACACAATCAAGTACTACTCATCCATAAAGAAGTATAAACTTAAGACATTTCTAGGTAAATGGATGCACCTTGAGACAATACACTTAAGTGAAATAAATCAGACACATTTGTGTAAATATTGCATTGTCTCTCTGGTATGAGAAACTGAAAGAGTAAACAAGAACCAAAATGTACAATGGATATTTTGAAATAGGGAGAAATTGTTCAAAAGGAAAGAAAGTAGGGAAGGGGAAAAGAGAAAGGAAGGGAAAAGAAAAAATCATAAAAGAAGGATAAAATGGCAATAAAGCTTTGTAAATAATGAGGAAAAGAGGAGTTGAAGAGAGGGTATGGGATTGGAAAAAAAGACAAATCAAGATATATACAGCTACAAACTCCTTATGATGAACATGGTCATTATGTATATCTAAATTATACCAATAAACTTATATTTAAAAATCATTTAGTCTATATTAAAAATATATCTAATCATGTACAAAAACATGGTAAACAGTATTCTTTATGTTAATCTAGTTCAACAAATTCTGTATGCAAGACACTAAAGAAAGGACATAAATGTCTAATTCAAATAAGAACATAAGTATCCTTGAACTATAAAATTGTTTTGGTACTGGGGATCCCCCTGAGCTATATTTAATTGAAAATAAGTTTATTTCTTAAGCTATCGCTACTGTTTCCAAAGACCATTAAGTACACACTAGTTTTCTTCTCCTACAAAAATGAATTTCAAGGGGTTAGTGGGGACTAGGACCTTTGACGGACTCCAGCCAGGGCCTCCAATCTCTTGTTTGGTACTGTAACACAAGCTGCAAAGAAAACTCAGAGACAAGGTGAAAGTGACACAGGGAGCCGGGCCTGACGGCAAAGACCCTGAAACAGCCAGATCCCTGTATTTGCTGGTTGCACAATTTGTCGAACAGGGTAAGGAGGCTATGTGGGGGCAAGATGCTGATGCAGGAAGGGCTTGTAAAGGAGGAGACACAACAGTCGTGCATCAAGAACAGAAGATACCAGGAATAGGTCACGGTTAATGAGGCACTCATTTTCTAAGTAAAATAAACCACAATTCTGGGAAAGGAATTTGGGAAGAGTTACTTATTCTCAATGAGCAAGTTATCTCATACCAGAGACTCACAGCTTCACTGGCCGTATCTCTGGTCTCTGCTGTGGCCATTGGCTGGGGGATAATGCTAATCCATGTGCCACCCACAGTGCTCTTATGAGTCCCACAGGCATTGGCCTGACTCACTTCTGACACTAAGCCAACTGTGGGGTTAACTCTTTACAGCCCACGCTGCTTACAGACTGCTCTGGAAATAACCCATAGGGCAGTCTCCCACAGAACCTACTCAGCAAATCAATTTATGATCATGCACCACGTAACAACGTTTTGATCAATGGTGGACCACTTCTACTTACCATATATTGTATAAACTAATTGTGTATTAAGCAACACCATTTACCTTTGTGTAAGTGCACTGCATAATGTTAACACAGTGTTAAAATTGCCTCTTGATACATTTGTCAGAAGATAGCCCGATCATTAAGCAATATATGGTATACATCTCTCATGAGTTCATGACATGAAGATTAAATAGAATTACTTATTTTAAAAAGGAGACATTGTACTATTTTTATAAATACTGTAAAGACTTGTAGCTTTCCAATTGTAAAATATCATATTATCATGTTGAATTAGGAAATACCAAAAACTAATATTAAAGACAAATTTGAACTTACGGAGTCCCATCATCCAAAAATGGTTATTGGTGTGATGTTATAGATTGTTTTTTCATTTTTTCTGTATATGTATCTTATTAATTTTTCTCCTTTCCCAACAAACTGAGGTTAGGTTCTAAATATAACATTTGCTTTGTTTATATAATGTTATAACATGGACATTTTCTATCCTTAAATATTGTGTAAAACAAAATTCTAATGTATATTAAATAGTTCATCACTTGAATACATAATACTTTAGTTATTCCTTAGTCCTCTAATGGCAAACAGTTAGATTATTTCCAATTTTAATATGGGGAACTCACTAATGAATATCATTATACATAACCCTAAAAAGTACTGGGGAAAATAGGAATAGAAGGTCTTTATCACAACCAGATAAAAGCCATCTATGACAAACCAATGTTTAACATCATACTAAATCAAGAGAAGCTGAAAGCTTTCCCTATAAAATCAGGAATAAGACAAAGATGCCAATCACCACTTCTGTTTAATATAGTTCTCAAAACATTTCCTAGAGTAATCAGATAGGAGAAAGAAATAAAAGGCATACAGATAGGCAAAGAAGTAGTAAGATGGGCACAGTGGTGCACGCCTTAATCCCAGCACTCAGGAAGCTGAGGCAAAAGGATTGCTGTGAGTTCAAGGCCAGCCTGGGTTACAAAGTGAGTTCAAGACCAACCTGAACCATCTAGTGAAACTCTACCTCAAAAAATGACCAAAAAAAAAGAAAAAAAAAAGGAAGAAGTTAAATTATTGTTTGCTCCTGACATGATCCTCTACATAGAAGACACTAAAAACTCCATCAAAGACTCCTAAAACTAATTTCCAAATTTAGCAGTGTAGCAGGATACTAAGTCAACACTCAAAAATCAACACTGCTGCTAAGTGGAGGATCACCTGGATGACCCTCCTTGAATAAAGAGCAGTCGCCTCCTCCTTGGGCTGTGACTTCCCAGAGCAGAGAAGTTTGCACATCAGAGCTGAAGCACCAGCCACCTAAACATTAAAAGCTACCTCCATTGTGCAATGAAGATTGGTCTTTCTGCACATCCTTCTCTCTGCATATTGCAGAGGTGCTTTCTGGCTTCCTAGCTAGCCCAGATCCCAGTACTCACATAGCTTCTACCATTTTCACAGTCACTGATCCTCTAATACACCAATAACAAACTCACTGAGAGGAAAACAATACCCTTTACAATAGCATCAAAAAATGAAATACTTAGGAATTAACCTAACCAAGTATATCACTCAGTGAAACATGAAATACAGCTTATACAGATATATAAGAATTTACAAGATTGGCTTACAGTAAACACCCTTTGTAAATTCCTTATGTAACTGGAGAAATAGAGAAAAAAAATCCTAAAACTCACATGGAAACAAAAGTAATTCTGACAACAAAGACTAGACAAGGAACATTACAATCTCAGACTTCAAACTATACTACAAAGCTACATTGATAAAAACGGCATGTGTTGGCAAACGATCAGACTCATGGATCAGGGGAACAGATTTGAAGACACACAAACAACTCCAAGCACACCCAGCTATGTTATTCTTGAAAAAGGTGCCAAATTTCTACACTGGAGAAAATATAACCTACTGGGATCCATTGAAAATGGAAACTGACCATACATGCAAGGCTGGAGCTTGACCAATCCAAGAACAAAGAGCCCTCAGGGCAAGCAACCTGAAGAAGCTGCTTCAGCCCAGAAAACACCTACCCCCAAGACAATCTGAACAGTGGGTTGCTAGGACAACAGGGTGTCATGTGACATTAAGTTGCCAAAAGGTTTAAACACCCCTGCAGTGGCCCTGAAGCAAGGTCAGCAGATTGCTTGTAGCTGCTGGTTTCAAACAGGAACCTAAAGAGAATTCTTTCTGTGGTCTATTGGCCATTTCAGAACTTTGGAAATGGAATGGTCAATTCATCAGAAAGAAATAGCAGGTGAGTATGGTGGACTTTGGGGGGCCAGCAGAGGAGAGACCCTGGCATGTCGGAACCTGCACAGTGCGGTTGACTTGGGGTGCCAGGAGAACAAGGAACTCCTCCCCTCTCTGGGGGGTGGCTGTGATCCTGCCGGCGCACAGGCTGAGAATCAGACATCTCATGTCATCCTGTCCCCCGTCCTGTGTCCCCCTACACCTCCCCCCTGCTTAGCAAGTGGGAGCCAGTGAACTACACATCTTGTGAAAAGATTGACTATGTTATTTAGTATGAGCTCCCCATATGCAAAGATAAGGACAACCATTTAGAAGAAAACAAGAGACAATATGACAGATAGTGAAGATCTCTGGTTGTCTAGCTTTGAAATTTATGCTTTCTTATCCCATTCAGTTCTGTTTTGTTGTGTTTAATTTTACTCCCTTTTAAAGTAAAATAAAATAATTAAAAAAAAAAAAAACACCCCTGCAATGAGGGGCCAGTACCTTTCCTCCCATCAGGAGAGTAAGGGCTTCCCATCTGACCCCAGCCTGGTCTCTTCTTATTTTTCTCATCTTCTCACAGTCCTTAACCCCAAGAACCTTAGGAGCCGCATTGGGTCTTTAGCAAATGGTGCTGGGGAAAGTAGTTATTTACATGTCAAATGTAACCCATAACCAAATATGACCCATATCTCTCACCATGCACTAAATTAAAATCAAAATGTATCAAAAATCCAAATATTAGAACAGAAACACTTAATCTGCTGAAAGACAAAATAGATAAAACTCTTGAAAATACAATTGTAGGCAAAAACTTTCTGAACAAAACCCCAGTTGCACAAGAAATACCAAGAATCAACAAATGGGACCACATCAAATCAAAAATCTTCTGCACTTGAAAACAAACCACTAACAGAGTAAAAAGACAATCTACAGAGTCAGAAAAATTGTTGCCAGCTCCCCCTCAAAAAAAGGACTAATATTTAAAATATACAAAGGACTCAAAACCTGAGAGCCCTCAAATCTAAAAAGCCAATCCAAAGTTAGGTATCTGAAATAAATAGACTCTTCACATGAAGAAATTAAAATGAGCAACAAATACATTTTTAAAATCTTCAACATTGCTGGCAGTTGAGAAATGCTAATGAAAACAACACTGAGATTCCATCTTACTCCAGAAAAAAATGACTACCACAAAGAAATCAACCAATAACAAATCCCAGTGAGACTGTCGGAGAAAGGAACCTCTATTTCTGGTGGGACTGTAAACTGATAAACTACACAAACCACTATACAAACCAGTATGACGATTCTTCAAAAAAAAACTAGAAATATAAGTTCCATTTGACTCAGCAGTTTCGCTTCCAGATATTTTCCCAAAAGAGTTGAAGACATCATACCACAGTGATATATGCGTCCTGATACTCATAATAGTTAAACCTTAGAAACAATCTGTATGTCCATCAACAGATGAATGGATTAAAAATGTGGCATTTATACACAATGTACTATATCCTGCCATATACTCTGGTTTCTCTTCAGATCGTATAAATCTTTTGCCTTTTTATATCCTGCCATAAAAAAGATAAACTTGAGTCATTGTAGGAAAATGAATGTACCTTGAGTTAAGTGAATAACTCAGACACAAAAACTTAAATACCTAATAGTTTCTCTTATATGAAAAAAAATGTATTGAAATAAAAGGTAATATGAACAAAGAAAAAAGGTATTGTGATTCAGTGTAGACAATATCTAAAAGTGTACCTTAATTGGTACAATTGTTTTGCATGTTTATATGTTCTTTGGCCTATTAGTCAGGTTTTTAATTTGTATACATGAAAACTAACTTTTTAAGGTTTTGTAAGATAAATAAATGAGTCCGGTGTTGAAAAAAATAAAAGAGATGGAGGAGGGAGGAAAAGAAAGGAATTAAAATGTGTTATGTACCTATACTAATCTTTTTTTAAATTTTATTTTTAAGAGAATAAAACAAAAGAGGACAGAACAAAGCAGATCAGAACAGAACAATGTAAGCAACACAGCACTTCACAACAAGACAACTGGATATTAACAGTAGCTACCACAATGTCTCTTTCTCTGTAATAGTTAAGCATGGCTTCACACACAATATCAAACATAACAAATAGTATAAAACCATTCAAGAGAGTGAAAGTATTACATGGTATTCTGAATCAAATAACAGAAAATTAACAATGGCTACCATAATATCTCATTTTCCATAAAAAATTTGTTCATACTATCACATATATCAAAATCCAATAAGACACAACATGATAGAACCAATGGTAATAGAAGAATAGAAGCATGGTAGGACTTCAAAGCAAGACGATATCAAATCAGCAATGGCTGCCATAATGTTTTGTTTTCTTCAAAATAGCTGTTCAAGCTGTTTTGAAGAAAACATTATGACAGCTATTGCTGATTTAATATTATCCTTCTTAGAAGTCCTACCATGCTTTTTTTGTTCTGTTACCATTGGTTCTGTCTACCACATTGTGTCTTATTGGAATTTGAATATGTGTGATAGTTCAAACAAATTTTTTTCTTTTTTATCAAAAATGAGATATTATAATACCCATTGATCATTTTCTGTTATTTGGTTCAGAAAGCCCTGGAATTCTTTCACTATATGCATGGCTTTATACTATTGTGTTATGTTTGATATTATTGTAATTGAAACTAT
>PVJX010017169.1:0-38910 GCA_004027295.1 Dolichotis patagonum | reverse complement strand
TTGCTCTATCTCAACTCTCATCCCCCACTATGGGCAGGCTGGACATGCTATTTGACAAATATATTATGATTGATATTGTATCTCATATTCTTTTCTACATCTATTCAAGATACATGTTAAACCCCATTTTCCCCACAGACATTGTGTTGATTATAGCTACTTCTGTTAATTCCCTCTGCTCTGAAGTCCCCAAGTTCCTCAAGGCAATTTTACATAGTTTATCTGGCCTCATTTCTTCTTGAGCCCACTGGGGAACTGTTGGCAACCACCATGTATCATGCTCTGCTCAAGGCTTCCACAAGGATTAGCTTGGCTGGGAGTACATAGCAAGCTTCAGATTCCATTGGCTGTTGAAGATTCTTGTGTAGAGAACCTGTCTTCCATATGGAGTTAGTTGTGTCTTAAAGATGAGTTTTCAATCAAATGCCTCTTTACTGAAAGGAGGTGTTATGGAAAGCAAGAAGAGATGATTGGAGATGAGGTAGTGAGGGAAAGGCAGGTTTGACAGGAGAACTGCTGTGAGCATGTGGAATTTGCCATCTCCACTCTTTGTTGTTCTTGCAAAGTATGGATCACATCTGTCTTGCATGACTCAATGTCCTGTTGGTAGGTTTTGGGGCAAGAACGAACCAGGGTCAGGGTAGAAGAGAAACAGAAATGAATGCTAAGGACTAAACCAGGAGAACAGAATATTTGAATACCCATGACCAAGTCACTGATGATGCTAAGGAAAGCTGCTGTCTTTAAAGGAAACAGAGTGTCCATTTTGCCTGGTTGCATAGTTCATCACAATGACTGGCACAGGGCCATGGTGCATTAGCATCCTCACTCGAGCAAGTCTTTCAGGGCACCTACTCCCCCATGAAGCACACAATGGTGCTAGCTTAGTGCTTCTTGATTGATAACACACGTTGCTGTTTACATAGCAGGCACCTATGTTATGCTCACAACACATATTTAATTAATTTATTTATTTATACCAGGGATCAAACTCACGACCTCGTGCTTGCCAGGCAGGCACTCGTACCGCTGAGCTAAATCCCTGGCCCACAACACATATTTTAAAATGTCAGTACTTTTCATTCTCTACAGAAACCCTGTTTCACACTGTTACTCTCATTGTGCCTAGTTCAATATGGGAAAATGTGGACATGGAACTTTTGAATAAATTCCCCAAGATCACGTGGCTAGTGGGTAGAAGGGAAGGATTTAAACCCACATATTCTGGCTCCGTAGTCTTTGCTTTTAACTCCCATTCTCTGCCATTTCAGTCATACTTGTGTGGAGTATGTTTTAGCTACCTGAGGCTAGAGTAACACTGAAGTCACTAGGTCCCTTGATGAATGCTGTGGAGAAGATGGGCGAAGCGGGTAAAGATGAGGAAGAGAGGCAGAAAGAGGAGAGTTGAGGCCAGGGTAGCTGACCTTATTTCCCAGTTTACCTATGAGTTGTTCAGGTGTTACGATCGTCCTTTACAAATTTTAACTGCGGAACCCCCAAAGTCAACTCCAGATATTTAAAAAGTAGCAGTTAGGTGTTACTGTCCTTAGTAGTTCATCATCCATACTCTCTGACAGGAAGGAGCAGATGCTGTGTGAAGATCATGCTGTCATGGACATTGTGTGACAATTTGGGCTTGATGGATGTCACTCCCTCTCTGTTCTCCAAGCAGACAACCCAGGACATGGCAGTGACAAGGAGCTGTCTTATCAGTTGCCTATTGACTCTAGACACTTTCAGTCTTCTGGGAGTTTAGCTGCCTAAGCGGGAAGCCTCTCACATATCTGTTGGTCATGATTTTTGGAATAGATTTTCCTTTTGTCAAAAGTAACTCCATAAATCTGGGTACACACTGTTCTGGTTCATTTTCTCATTGCTAAGACAGAATACCCAACACTCGTAGTTAAAGAAGGAAAGGTTTATTTTTAGTTTACAGTTTGTAAAGGTGTCATTACATAGTTGGCTGGCTCCAAGGCAGGGTAGTATGGCAGAAGGGTATGGGAGAGGAGAAACAGCCTATGGCATGGCAAGTAGAAGGCAGCAACAGCAAGCAGCCAACCAGCCTTTCCTTTTTGTCCCAACCAGGGTACAACCTTTTGGGTGTATTTAGTAAATCCATTCAGTCACAACCAGAAATATGCTCATTCCAATCAGTGCACTAATTTATTTACAACATGTCTTTAACCCACATTCACATGCCCTGTATCCAGTCACCTTCTAAAAGCCCACTATCAGTGGGCTTATCAGTGCATGAGGCTTTGTGGGGGCATCCAGACAAAAGCCATAACACACAGCAACATCAACTACCTCTGCAGAGTAGCATTTTCTGTTTTCTTTGAGATGAAGATACTTCCTGTTCATCTAATGGAAACACTTTTCAACTCTCTGTTCTCTCGCAGAGGCATTTATGTTGTAAGTAAATTAGTTCAGGGCTGGGATTTAGCATAGTTCTGGGTGTGGCTGAATGGATTTTCTGAAGATACCCAAAAGTGTCAGAAGGAGTCCTTTTGTGCGACACAAGGAAACCACCCAAGAAGAGCTACTGGCAAGGCAGGGACAAGGGAGGTCTTTACAGAGCTTCTCTGAAACACAAAAGTTTGGAATCTGTGGGTTCACTGGGGAAAAAAATATGTTTTCTTTCCCTGTGTAGTTGAAAGGACAACTAAGGGTCCCTGTGTTTCCACTCATTACTCAACTAGACTGACAAAATGTTTCCTATTCCTTCCATCAGAGTTCTGATGCTTTGGTCTATCACAACTTTAGAAAAAAAATTACCTTCCTTTACGAGGAGAATTTGTGTGTGTGTGCATGTGTGTGTTAGACAGCACATAAACTGTTGTTACACTATTATTATTATTATTACCTAATGATCCTAAGAAGAAATGAAAATAGAGTTCTGTCCAATTACATTGAAAATCTTGACGCGTTAGGCCTGTGACTGACTGATGAACATGGGCTGCTCTAGGCCTTGGCGTCTGGAGGGAGGTGGGAGTTGAGCACCGCCCAGGGGGTTGCGTCGGTGGGAGAGAGCACACCTGAGAAGCCAGGCTGTTGCTGCCTTGATGTTCCCCACTGTCGCTTGGGATATAGAGAAAAGCCATGCCAAGGTGGGGGGAGGTGGGAGCATAAAGAAGCTCATTGCACTTAATCTAAATTCCCCTTGGAAGATTTTATGTTCATTAGTGCTATATAAAATCTCAGTTTGGGCATGTGTAGGGGTAGCTGTGTAGGCATGATCACTTACCTGGTTTATTAAGGGTGTGATTAACTACTTTCATTATTTGCCCAGTGGAAATGTTTTAAATGAGCATAAGTGAACTTGAGTTTTACTTAAAACTGAAAAGAAAGAGCAACACATTCCTTCCCGAGACTCCCAGTGGAACTCCGAGCTCATAAGATACTAGCCCCTCCGGCAGCCTCTCGGTCTCAAGGTACATTGGCTCCCCACCGTCTCTCCTCCTCCCAACACATGCCACCTGCAGAACCAAGGGCTGGCCAGGCCTGCTCCAGAGCTACCGGAACTCACCATGGGAGGGGCTCTGCTTACCTTCTGTTCCTGGGTCAATTAATGGATCTTCTTAAAACTAAATTTGGAGAACTATGTTTCCAGTTTTGGTGACTGGATCTCTTTTTGTCCTCTAGGCTAAATGCCTTACCCTTCTGACTGACCTAGGCCTTATCATTTCCATTTTCTTCTCATCAACATTTCATCCCCACCACATCCCTTTGGTGCAGGATTTCTGTCTGCAAAACCCATGCTGGAAACTAGCGCAATGTTACACTTCCAAATTTTCCCCTTGCCTACAGAAGAAGGTCTTTTCCTAGATTCCCCTAGTCTCCCCTGTCTACCAGCACCTTCCATGGGTGGATTTGTTGGATACAACTTGTTGGTAAAAATATTGCTTCCTCAACTGTGCCTTTAACTTACTAAATCAGACTTTCTGGCTTTGAGTGTTTATTTGTGTTTGAGACCCATAATACATGGGCAACAGAATCACCTGGGTGGGTTCTTAAACAACAGGTATATGGGGCTCACTCCTAGAATTTTTTGACTCAGTAAATCTGAATTTGAACTTCTAATATGTTCTCAAGTGGTCCTGATGGTGCTGATACAGGGACTGTACTTTGAGAACTGATGGTCTCTGGACAATTAATAACACATGCATGGGAATTTCTCCCTGTAGCTAGAGCACAGCCTTTTTAGCTCTGCCTTGCCCCTGGAGGGAGAACCAGGTACGGGCTCATGCTGCTTCCATTCTAGACCTTTAGTAACTCTCTGTAAAGGCTCCCTGTGTTCTGTTTTACTTGTGATGACACTCTGGGCTTCAGAATAGAAACAAACAAACAAAAAAATCACAGATTTTAGGAATTAAAGGGTTAATTAATTTAGAAGCTACACTACAGTTCAGATGTTCTTGGCTTTTGTTTCTTCCAGGTTGAGATGGGGGAGTGAAGCAGCTCCTTTGGTTCTGAGGATCTGGGCTCAACCGCCAAAGCAGGCTGCTGGGGGAGAGCGTGGAAACTAGGTTTTTGCTCTCCCGCCTGAGTCTGTGCTTAGCGCAGCCTGTGTGTGAAGAGCTGGGCTTCTAGTTCCACAGCAGCTCACCATGCTACTGGTTTATGGCTTTCCTGGCATGACATCCTGCATTTCAGTTCTGTGTGGACCCCATCCTCATGAAACTTTATGTGAACATTTGTTCACTCACTTGCTACCATCCCTGATGCAGTGGAGTTGTCTGAATTGAGCATGCTTAGTATTTCCTCTTGGAAAGTGTGTCTATTTACCAGGATATGAAAGAACTATTAAATTTTGTAAAATGCATATAACAAGATTTACCATCTTCACTGTCATTTGATATAGTACAGTTTAGGGCTGGGGATTTAGCTCAGTGGCTTAAGTGCCTGCCTGGCAAGTGTGAGGTTGTGAGTTTGATCCCTGGTACAAAAAAAAGAGTACAGTTTAGTTCAACAGCATTAAATAGTTTTTTTAATTTTAATTTTGTTTTTGTTTTTTAGTTTTTTGCTTTTTTGAGACAAGGTCTCACTATGTAGTCCAGGCTGGTCTTCAACTCACTATGCACCCCAGGCTAGCCTCAAACTCAGGGCTATTTGCCTGACTCAGTCTCCTGAGTGCTGGAATTACAGGTCTGCATTACCATGTCCAGTTTAAATACTTTCTTGGTGTGAAGTCATCACCACCATCCATCTCCAGAACTTTTTCATCATCCCAAACTGAAATTCTGTTCCCTTCAGACAACACTATGTCATCCCTTCCCCTGGCTCCTACAGCCACCATTCTATCTTCTGTGTCCATGAATTTGACTACTCTCTTACAGGTGAAATCATTCAACATTTTTCCTTTTTTGACTGGTTTATTTCACTTAGCATAATGTCCTCAAGTATCATCTGTGCTGTGAGATGTACCACAATTTCTTTACTTTCTAAGACTGAATCATATATTGTATCTACTGAATTTTGCTTATGTATTCCTCCACTGGCAAACACTTAGCTTTCACTTCTGACTATTGTGAATAATACAGCTATGTACTTGGGTACACAAATATCTGTGTTTTTTTCTTAGTTACTTTCCTTTTTTTGAGACACAAGACTCTGATCCCCATAAGTTAAAAGAGGAATGGTTTATTTTATCTCAGGGTTTGTAGAAGTTTCAGTCCATAGTCAGCTGGCTTCAGGGCACAGAAGCATGGAAGAGGAGAAACAGTCCATGGCAGGGCAAGCAGAAAGCAGCAACAGCTAAGCAGCAAGCAATAAACCTGCTTTTCTTTTTCTTTCTTTCTTTTTTTAAAACAAGTATTTGTTTGAATTTCTAATTACAATTCTTTATGGTGTGTACATAGAAATGACATTTCTGAACCATATGGTGATTCTACATTAATTTTTTGAAGAACTGTTATGCTGTTTTCCACACTGGGTACACATTTTGTATTCCCTCCAGTACTACACAAAGTGTATAGCTTGTGTTCTGATGTTTCTCTCAAAGCCTCATGTGGTCAAAGCAGGTCTTTTCAGAAGTGGCTGGATCTAGGGGGTGAGATAGCCCAATGAATGCTGGAATTGATTCTTGGTTTAACACTAAGATTAAGGTTTCTACCTCTTGGGTGTAAGCGCCACCTGTCTTAAGGGTAGGTAGCTTGGATAGGATATAAGCAGAGAAGAAGGATGATTGCCTGTCACTTGTTGCTTGCTACTTTGTTGCTCTGCTGCCTTCTGTCTACTATGAACTGTTTCTCCTGTGTGATGCCCCTCTGCCACACTGCCCTGCCTTGGAGCCAGGCAATTATTAACTGAAAACTCTACAAACTGTGAACCAAATAAACCTTTCCTCCTTTACCTTTGAATGATGGATATATTGTCTCAGCAATGAGAAAAACTAACTAAGAAAACAAGGTTATAGCAGAAGAATTAATTTTGAAGCTGTGTAGTCCTTTATTTTGAGGAAGGCTGAAGAGCTGAGCTGGGTGCAGCCTGGTAGGAGACAGATGATACACTTACAGATAATTAAAGGGAGTATGATAAGAGGATGATTCAAGAAGAGTGAAAACAGGAATAAGGGAACCACAGGAAGGAGACAAGGAACCCAGGGTTCAGCAACTGTGGAAGTTGCCTCCACATCTAAGCTTGAAGGAGCAAAGAGATGATTAAGGCCGTTGCTCCTAGAGCCCAGTGCGCATTGAAGCCACAGGAAAGGGACTGCTGGACAGAAGTGTGACTTGGGCTGGGTACTACAACCACTGCCACACCATAGCAAGGCAGGAATAAATCCCCTGATCTTTCTCTTTTCCTGCCTTCTATTCACCAGTGAGCTACTCCCATTGCTGAAGCCAGAGAACAAGGGAGAAGGTGCTAATTGGTACACACACACACACACACACACACACACACACACACGACTCTTTCTACACATTGAGCAGAACAGGGAAGGGAGGAGAATGGATCTGGTAGGTGAAATTCTGTAGAAGATAATTAGCACAATGGTGTCAGGAGTTTCGGAAACTGCTCCTAATGGCTTCTTTTTAGCCTAACACCATTGCATGGGCAGACCTTTGCCTCTGATGTTAGATGAGGATCCTGGGACTGCTCCAGATAGGGAGCAGGATCTTCCCCAGGTGGATATTCACCACTCATTTAATATTCTCCTTGTATTTGTCTTTTAAATCATGGCAGATCCTTTTTTAATGGGGCATATCTACTTGCCATTCACACTGAGTGGCTTGAGCTATGTTTCTGCACGTGTACTACATCCCACCTCTCTGACAGCTGACCGTGAGACACAGTCCAGGTGAGCTTTGGAAATGCAGTAATGAGGGGAGGAGGGCTGAGGATGAGCTCCATGGTAGAGTGCTTGCCTAGCCTGTGTGAAGCCTTGGGTTCTATCCAACACTCCCAAAGCAAACACGTTGCAAAACCAAACCAAACCAAACCAAACCAAACCTACTTGTTAACATCAAAGAGAAAGCAAAAAATTGTACTGAAGATTAAAGAAGGATCTTTAGAATCAAATTACCTAGTTTACTGTTTTGCCTAAGGAAAATTGTCCTAAGAGTAAGGCAGAAAATAATGGATAACTGCCCAGACATGGTGCAGCAGGAGTCACAGGAGCGTGAAATCACCTTTGATAGTGTTAGAACTGAGACTTCAGGGCCAGTTTGTTCCTGCAGCATAACCTAAGTCCATCCTGCCAAATGCAGGGCCTCCCTCAAATGTCACTTTCTAAGGCTTTCCTTGCTGGGCCAGAGGTTTCTTCCCACACTGTGTCTTGCTTTGGTTGCAGCAATTACACCACTGTTAGGCAGAAAGTCCTTGAGGACGGGCACTATCTTTGATTCACTTTTGTTTCCAGTGCACTTTTCCCTAGTGCATTTCTGTTTTCCCAGCTCGGTGTCCAGTACAGTGTAGGTCTCATCACATCTGAAGGCAAGAAACACTCTTAACCTAGGGGCTGTGATGGATCTTTGATGGCTTCTTTCAATAATCCTTTTCAGACTGAAGTCATTTGAGTGGGGACATCACTACTTTTGTTATTTAAGAGTAACATTTTTAGATGTTAGTATGTTGAATCATATAAAACATGAAACAATAATTTCCCATGGTTCCTCTACCCAGATCATTCTTGATTATATTAGAAAAATAGGTAACTAAGGCATATGGTAGAAAATTCAAATAGTAAACAAAGGCCCCTCTCCTCAAAGATAATAATTTAAAATAATATTTTGTGTATTCTTGCACAAAAATATGCAAATATGTCTCTTCACGTGTGTGCACACACATATCATTAAAAGATACAACTGTATGCATTTTTCTATACTCTTTTCTTTTTATTGACCAATGGAATATATTTGTAAAATTTCTCTGCACCAGAATAGCCACATTATCCTTTTAAAGACCTTGCAGTATGCGAATGATTAGCTATATCATAACATAGCTATCAATGACTTGCTCTGTCTGTCTGCCTGCCTTTGTGTTTTGAGACAGGGTCTCACGGTGTAGGTAGGGGAGCCTTGAACTCATTATGTAATCCAGGATGGCATTTTTAAATTGCAGTGACCCTTCTGTCTCAGCCTTTCAAGTGCTGAGAGTAGAGTAGGTGTGTGCTACTCCACCCAGTGCATTGGCTTTTTTTTTTTTTTAATGTATTTCGGGAATACTTTTGAATGAGGAAAGGAAAGTTTAGAGCATGGATAGTAAAGCTCCAGGTATGGGTGAAGAAGAGGAAAGAAAAAAATTGAAAGGAGTAAAAACACCTGAAAAAAGTAAAATTTTAGAACAAAAGAAGTATCTGAAAATGTTTGGTGGGGGCAATGGCTTTTACTTTTGATAGCAGATACGTTGGATTCTGTGAAATATGAATACAAAAAACTAACAGCAGGGACTTGAACTAGGTTCAGAATGACCAGAGGGAAAGAATGTTGGCAGCAGCTTCTAATATTTACTAGACTTGAGAAGCATGGAGAGAGAAGAGGCCATCTGGACAGCAGTTACATTTGTCAAGTCAAGAAGTGACCAAAACACATGGTAGCATCTTATCAGTGGGAATAGAGGGAGGCTACATAAATCTAAAGTTTGTGAGAGAGCCTAACTGTAGAGTTTGGGGGAAGAGAAAGATTTCATCACTGATGGTTGCTTTAAGAAGAGCTGTAAGAAACAGCATTTACTGCTTAATTTGGTGTTTGTGTTAGGTTGTTCATAGGTGTGTATATGTGTGTGAGGGAGCATGTGTCAGTGAGTGTGTGTGTGTGTACATGTGTCTGTGTTCAATGGTGTTACGTTTTTACAGAAGATCAGAGAAAGGAATCATTGCAGAATATAAAACACTTGTCCTATCTGTCAAAAGTTACTTTACTCAGGGACCATTTCTTCATTTTACCCAGCAATTGTTTTGAGAAGTAGTTTTTATCATCTTCATTTGAGATAAGAAAATTGTTTCCAGGGAAGTTGTTGCTTGACTGGGAATTGAAACCTATTCTGTTTTGTCTTCAAAACTCAGACTCCTTTCATAGCAGAATATAATAAAATCTTTGACTATATTACAAAAATCTACTAAAACTGTCTAGGGTCAGTTATAAGGGTAGAATATTATATGGGGCAAGGTCAGACACCTAGGGGGATAAGGGTCTAGAAAATAACACACCAGATATTGGCTGATGAGGTATCTGGGATATTAAATAGTATTGTTTGAACAGGCACTGAAAAGCCAAGGGGGAGCTAGTTTCTGCATGTGTTTTTGAGATTTACTTTTAGAAAGAGCCTTGTCATATGTGGTAGGGACACAGCTTGGAAGAGCTATCAGCGACTGAAGGGGAGGGGGAGGGAGGATGCGTTCAACAGGGTTAGGAAGCCAGATTTGAAAAACAGAGGAACAGAAATGTTGGCCAAAACATGTTTAGGAAAAGGAAGCTGCCATGAGATAAGGGAAAGGGAAGAGAAGCCCCTCAGGGGATCTAGCAGAGTTTGAGGGAGGATGTTGGGCTCCAGAAATAACAATGTCAAGAAAAGCAAATGTTCGGTATGGAGAAGAAGAGATCCGGCAGCAGAGTGGAGGTCAGTGAGCAAAACCAAGCCATCAGGAGAGGACGCTGGATGCGGGGGAGAGCGGAGCTGCACACATCCTGTGCGTCAGTGGGACCCGTCCTCTTTTCTATAGGAGCACGGTTCAGATTTACACTGTGACTCTTGTCCACACTTCACCACATATGGAGAATCTGGGGTGATGACAGAGAGCCTCAAATGTTTGAAGTTCAACAAAATCACTTCCATATGGAGAAGTTCGAGGAATACACTGTTTACACTTAATAAGTGATGTCAGTGGGGAAACTTTGGCATTTGCTTTCAGGTATAGGAAGGTATATGAAGTAAAGCACATTGAAAGCACTAGCTGTCTCCATTTAGGGGATGCTGGGAAAGAAAAGACCAAACTCTATTTGACGTTCAACTTGATCACACAAAAGAAGACTCTTTCTCCATGACACTGTTCAGATCTGAGAAGAAGTTACGGAAACTCACTCTCTGGAAAAGGTAATAGTGCCACACCTATTCAAAGAGAACAGGTTTTCATCTGCCTTGGACCCTTTAGGGAAATTTATAAAATTCTTTTTTTTTTAACCTCTTCAGGCTTTGTCTACGTCGGGAAGGTGACAAACCCATGTAACCATATTCAGAAAAAAGGTATTGGAGCAAACCAGTTCTGCTCACTGAGAATTGATAATTATTAGAAGTCTTCAAGGGGGGGGTCCGTTCATGAAGGTCTGTTTGGAGGAACTGAAAACTCTGCAAGTTCATCTGAATCGGAGCTTTTTATGTGTACCAAAATGGCAGAACTTGCCATTTTGAACTAGACCTGCAGTGTCATTGAGGGTCACTGTCAATTCATGTGGATTATTTCTCTCATATGGAGATGCTTTTCCAGAAGATTTATTTTGTAAGCACAAAATAACCATAATGATCCATCAGTGCTTTAAGAAAAAGCATGTCTCTGTGTTAGGCTATTTACATTCTGGTGTTTAACTGTCTTCTAATTTAAAACATAAAGTTCAGTTTTCTGCATTACACAAATATCATGCTACAGGTCCATGGTAATGAAGGCCAAGATAATGGTTAGTGTCAGGAGGCCTGACCGACTAGGATGGGGTATGAGGAAGCTGCGGGCGAGAGAAACCCTGGCTATCTGGGTATTGAACACTGAGTGTAAACAGATTAAATATCCACTGAGGCATGTATTTGAGATTTGTGTCTGTTATGTAAATTATACCTCATTAAAAATAAGAAATATTATTCCTTATAAAATATCTCAAAAATATAGAAAGGCAGAAAAGATCATTTATTGCTCATACAAAATTACTAATCTAGTAGAATATTTACTTTCAGTATATTATTTCCATTGTACTTTTTTTTTAACAGTTTGGGATTACAGTGCATATACAATTTATATCCTTCTATGCATAGTACAAACATTTCTCAGAGAATTGCAAATGTTTGAAAAATTTCCTTCAAAAGCTATTGGGGTTGAATTGGGGGTACTCCCCAATGCAAGGGATACTGTGAGTGTGTGGTGCTATGCTGGTAAACAGGGTGTGACTTAGGGGAAAGTAGATTTGGGTGAAGATGCATAAAAGTGATGTGTTTGATGGCTATCGCTTGGCAAGGGGAAATTATTATTGGGATGATAGAGCACATCCACATTCTGGAAGACACAAGTGAGCAGAGCTTTCTGAGAGATGGCAGACTCCCTTCAACCTCTTTTCTAAGGCACTGATACCACTCACGAGGGCGTGCTCAGGTCCCCCAGTCCCTAATCAGCACCCTAAGTCTGCCCTTTCTAAAACCAACCCACCCAGGTTGGATGCCAACACCTGAGCTGGAGGAGGGGTGCCAACACTCAGGCCCTAGTGAGTGTACCATTAGTTTTTAGTTTCTGAAATTTCATTTTCAGTTTGTGTTTCAGCTTGTTGGTCAGTTATAATATACATTTCTTTGGGTGAAGGTAATGTCTTCCTGAGCTTGTATGCGTCTCACAGTGTCTTGAATTGCTATTTTTTTCCCCATGAAAATGATTTTAATTGGTACATTTTAGATATACACAGTGACCACATTCATCATAGGGAATTTGTACCTGCATGTGATATAATTAAGATGCTATTATAAGAAAACAGTAATGTGCCTAGTTTTAAAATTCATGTTCACTAACTTTCCACCAGTTCTCCAGATATTACTTCATATTGCCCTCTTGTATTTAGTATTGAATGCAAACTAACTCACCCATTGTGTTTTTTGTGTCTTTCTAGTTAATTCTTTTCTGCCCACATTTTCACAGACTGCTTTTATTTATCCTTATAATTGAAAAATGCAGGGGCTAGGGGTAAAGCTCAGTGGCACAAGAGCCTATCTGGCAAGCACAAGGTCGTGAATTCAATTCTCAGTACCAAAAAAAAAAAAAAAAAGTAACAGTAATTCTAATAATCTTATCTATTCATGAATTTTTTACAATATTGTGAGACTCATTGAAATATTCAAGTCTTTTCTTTTTTGAGGGAGGATCTCACTTTGTAGTTCAGGCTGGGCTTGAACTCTTTGGGTAGCCCAGGCTGGTCTCAAATGCATGGCAAGCATCCTGCTTCACCTTTCCAAGTGCCAGGGTTACAGGTGTGTGCCACAGTACTTGGAAATACTGACATCTTTTCTCAGGGTCAAGAAATACTCTATGAATTTATTTTCATTAATTTCTTTGTTTCTGTATATGTTTTTTAGTTATGCAAGACTAGAACAAAAGTCAAATCTAAAACATTTCTGATAATTTTCATTTTTGTGTAAGTTTTTTTCCAAATTCCAGGAAAGTTTTTCAACTATATCCTCAGCATTACCTGTTTATTTTTTTCAGCTTTAAATCTAGCATTTCATTGGTTCCAGTGCATATGTTAATTTTGGTGTTGCAGTTTTAATTTTTCTTGAAATCCTCTTTGCCTTACCTGCATTTATCATTATCTTCTAATATTTTATTGTCTTAGCTTTTTCTTTTAATGCTTATAATTTTATTCCTGTGATATAGCCTTATCTTTCAGCATTTTTTACAAATTTTTTAATTTTTATTTTAAAGAGAATAAAACAATAAAAACATTGATACAGAATTTCAAAACAGGGTGATAGGAAATTAGAAATGGTTAATATATTGTGTATTGTTATCTTCAAAGTAGTTGCTCAGATTATAAGATATAGGCATGCAAAATTGATCAAACAATATAAGTACAAACCATTCTGTTCAATGAACTAAAATAACTCAGTAGTATAATTATCTCAGTTATTATATATATATTTTTTTCTTTTCCCATCATTCTTTTCTCCTTTTCCCATCCCAGTTGTTCTTTCCTTTTGAGCAGTTTCTTTTGCTTTCACAGTATCTATTGTATATTTTACTCTTATTTACTCTTTCAGTTTCCTAAAATGGGAAACAATATGATGTTTACATATGTGAGTTTGATTTCTTTCACTTCTGAGTATGGTCTCTAGTTGCATCCATTTACTACAAAAGCCTCGAGTTTTCCTTCTTTATAGCTGAATGGTACTCCACTGTACAAAATATTTTTTTAAACCTTTTCCTTGGTTGATGGGCATTTGGCTTGTTTCTAAGATTTAAGTGTTGTAAATTGTTCTGCTATAAACGTGGGCACACATATATCACTGTAGTGTAATGTTTTTAATTCTGTTTTTATTTTTTAAATTTTTATTTATTTGGTGCCAGGGATCAAACTCACGACCTTGTGCTGGCCAGGTAGGTGCTTGTGCTGCTTAGCTAAATCCCAGTCCATAATTCTTCTGAGAAAATACTCAGAAGGGAAATAGCTGGGTCAAATATGACCTGTAATCCTGGTATTCTGAGGAATCTCCACACTGATTTCCACAATGGCTGCACCGGTCTACACTCCCAGCAACAGTGGGGAAGGGCTCCTTTCCCCTATAGCCCTGCAAACACTTGTTATTGGTGGTTTTCTTGATCCTGGCCATTTTAGCTGGGGTGAGATGGAATCTAAGTACTGTTTTAATTTGCATTTCTTGAATGATGAATAATGTTGAACATTTTTTCATATATTTATTTGCTGTTTGTATTTCTTTATCCGAGAAGTATGTATTCATCTCAGATGCCCATTTTTGGATTGGGTCTTTAAATTTGGGGGTACTGACTTTTTTCAATTCTTCATGTGTTCTAAGTAGAAGTCCTTTGTCAAAATCTTTTCCCAATCTGTGTTTTCTTTTCACTTTGTTGGTGATTTCTTTGGATGTGCAAGAACTTTTTAATAAGATGAGATCCTAGTTATTGATTCTTTGAAGTATTTCCTGTGCAGTTTGTGTTTTGTTCATGTACCCTCTACCTACCCCTATATTTCAAGATTTCTGCATACTTTCTCTTCCAGTAGATTTAGTGTTTCTGTTTTAATATTTAGATCTTTGACCAATTTTGACTTTAGTTATTATTATCCCTGGTTTATAAATGCAGTTTAGAGAAGTTAAATGAGTTTCTTATGTTCATAGAACTGGTTGGTGTTAAGTTCCCTTTTAGTTACCCAATGAAATAATCTGAGGTGATGAAAATGACCAGAGACAATGGAATTTACTGTGCTCATGGCTCAGACAAATAAGCAAGTCTAAACAGGAAGAAGATTGTAAGGTTTTATAAATAATTAGTGGTGGCGTTTGGACCAGAACTCACTGCCTTATAAATAAATTTTTCCCTATTTGTAGAAAAGCCATAGAATATAATAACATGCTGCTTAGCTCTGCCCTTGCTTCCATGAATTCCATAGCTCACTGGCTGCACTGAGGTAATTTCTGATTGTGCAGCACCTTTCAGAGGCTGGGGTACCAGCTTGCTCCTGTTCCGTATGGTTCTGGTGAGATTGTCTGTCAGAGTAGCTGCCCATGTGTTACTCCTCAAGGAGTCTTACAATAAACAGATTTCCCTTTGCAATAATATAAGTTAGTGGGGAGAAGGATAGACTTAAGAATAATATTAGTTACGATAATTGTGTTTACAGAGGAAGAGAAGCAAAGAATGTCTTTGTTAGTATGAACAGGGCTGTGAGATGTAAATAGCAAGAAGGGCATGTACTGCTCTCTATGTGTTTTTCCCCACTTCCTGAATTGTTTACACTTGTGGCAGAAAAGGTGAGGGTGAAAGTATTTCTAACATGTAAACCTTTGGAAAAGAGAGTGGTAAAGTTGTGACTGGGAGTTGTGTGGGTGCTATTCCTTCTCTCTTCTCCATTCTTCCTTAGTTACTTGTGTTAAGGCAGGCAACTACGTTTTTCTGTGAATTGTGGGAGCATGCTATTTGTTTCCAAGTCTTTGAGTACACTTTTGAGCTAAAAGTAAAACAAGAATTTTATTTTAAACAATATTTTAGAGATAGACAAAGGAAGAGGGATCAAATTAAAAAACAACGTTCTACAGAGACTCTCTAAGTCCAATGGTTTGATTCGAACACAGACCAGTTCTATGTGTGAAATGTTTGATGACACCCGCGTCAGATTTTGTGGAGCCATAATGGTCTGAGAAGGAATTTAAAAATGGCAACTGAGAATAAAGACCTCATATGCTAACTGGTGAGAACAGTATAATACCCAGATGGAACCCTAGGGTGGCTTCTCACTCTGAAGAAATTCACATTGTTTGCGTGGTGGGGGGGAAGAGTGCTTTAATGGCATGACCTTTTATTTAGAAAAAAATTATGCCTCTTGGATCTTAAAGGAAGTTTAGTCATTTGGACCCCTGGGGGCAAGGGCTACAAGTAAATGCTAGTTTCTGTGAAATTATTTTGAGTTTACCACTAGCAATGATGGCCTGGAGGAGGAAGAGGAAAGAAGAGGAGTGGGAAGAGGAGGAGGAAGAGGAAGAAGAGGGAAAATTAGCATCCTTATCACACACTGCATCATTCTCCCCTGCTGGGCAATGGGCTGCCTCAGAGGGCCAGAAGATGCTCATGACTCAGAGCTCGCCCTCGCTGGGATGGCTGAATTTGTCTACAGAAGTACAGATGCCCAGCCCTCTGTGCCAATGAGTCAAGCCCCTTAGCGGATGAAGTGCAGCACTGTGGAAATGTCCACTCTGCCTTGCCAAGGGCTTCCTTGGTGACTGCCTCTCCCCAGCTGCTTGCTTCCTCCGTCTTTCTCATGTATTTAGCCAGAGCATAATAAATACCAGCTTATGATGAACCGAATTGCTGTGCCCCAAATTCCTTGTTACAGTACATCAGAATGTGACCATATTTGGAGATAGGGTTTGGAAAGAGGTAACTGAGTTAAAGGGAGGTTGTTAAGTTGGGCCCACATCCAGCATTACTGAGGCCCTTCTAAGAAATGGTAAGTTAGGACACAAACACATACAGAGGGAAGACTGGGTGAGGACATAGGGAGAAGACAGCCATCTACACGTCAAGGAGAGGGGTCTTAGAAGAAATCAGTCCCGCTGACACCTTGATCCTGAAGACAATACATTTCTGTTATTTAAGCCATTCAGTACTTTGTTAAGGCAGCCTTAGCCTAGCAAACAGACACACCAGGATTGGTTTCTACCTCTTCCCATCTATGCCAACTAAGACCTTGGAGGGGTGGGCCCACACCTTGCTGGAGCTTCAGTGGTCCGCACTGAAAGCCCTGGAGCAGGGACCCTCAGCACACTGCTCTTCACTTGGGGCCCTCACATATTCAGGCCAGGCAACGTTATTATTTTTTTCACATTAAAAACGTCAAGCTGATCAAAGAAACAAACACTTTTAATGAAACATATGTGGGACACTTAGAAGGAGAAGATTTATAATGTGTCTGCTGTGAAACCAGAAGGCTTATGGAAAGTGTGAAGTAGGAGGAGAAAGATAACGGGCTCCGATGCCAGGGGAGACATGGCCTAAATATTAAACAGAAGGAAAAATAATTTCCGTCCATAAAAATCACAACTCATCTCTGTACCTAACATAAATCATTAATACACACAGGACGTTTTCATCTAGCCGCTCTTGGCTTTTTCTACACCCATTGCAGTAATACACACTTTGATCTTGGGGAAGGAAATTAAACTCAGACACAGATGTAAAATTATCAGAATTGTTTCTAAACTCAAAGTCTAAGTATGCTCCTAGTCCCATTAAAATTTTAGGGGTTAATGTAAGTGTGGTTATGTTTGTCTAATTTTGAGTGTTAAAAAATGTAACTTACTTTTGCAGTTTTGGATTGAAAATAAGATCCTGTGTAAAGTTGGGATGCGGCTGGAAAAGATAATGAAAGAATCTACTCTGGAGTATTTGTGTGACCAATATCAAACTTTGCATCACTGTGTATTTCAAATGTTGCAAAGCATGTTTTAAAAATATTTTGACTAGATATTAAATTAATATTAATTATATTTCTACTGGAGCCCAAAAACTGTGTTTGGGGTTTCCTATATGTTTTTAGGGAGGATAGTGCATACTTCTATTATGGTATATAAATTATGATCAATGTGTTATTTCTCTGATAATGCTAATAAAATATCTTGCCTTAAAATCAGTTTGGAAATGCCTGCAAACCTGTTTTTGTATTCTCAAAAATTTGGATTCTCCTTTTCTGCTGCAAGTTTCCAACTCAGGCTGGATACCAGGTGGAGAAGGTGGGATGCCTAGCAGCTCTGACTAACTTCAGGCAGGCTTTCCTACCCTCCTCTCCCCTCCATCTCAGGTGAGTCCCCTAGGAGAGGGGAGGTGGTTGATCTGCAAGAAAAGACTGGTCCCTCTTCCAAAAGGGTTCAGGTTATCATGGAGTAGGATTCTGGGTTTGGAGCCAGAGACAAAGTGTGTGATTGTGAATGTGTGTGTGAGACAATACGTGACTGAGTGTATGAATGTGTGTATGTGTGAGTGTAAGGGAGTATACACTTGTGTGAATGTGTTTGTGTGGATGGGTGTGTGCGTGTGTGTTTGTAGGGGGCACAGAGAGGACTGAGGGAGATTCTCCTCTATGGGCTCCAATAAAGGGAGCCCGGGGGCTCTTGTCCTGTCCCCTAGATCTAGGGCTGGTGTTGAAGGGGGGACGAGTAAAAAGCCTTTGTTTTATGAAGTCTGCCATCTGACATGAAGTCACAGCCCCATACACGATGACACTGCCTAGTGGGCCACATCAAACCTTTTTTGTCACAACTTTCCTGTGACCTGAAATGAAGTCAGTTGTTCAGTTTGTAGTCTGCCTATCTCCGAGGGTCACAGATGCAGTTTTAAAACACTGCAAAAGTATGAAGGCATTAAACATGGCTCTTAATAGACCAGTTTGACCCACATGTAGGTTTGAATTTAACAAATGTAAGTAGAGTTTCTCTGGGATTAATAAAATAAAATAAAATAAAATAAAATAAAATAAAATAAAATGTATTACAAAGCACTACTAAAATCAGGGAAATGTTTTTGTCATAGTCTATTTTCTCAAATCAATGAACCAAAAACACAACCATCGTTACTGGAAAGTCTGTCTGTCTGTCTGTCTGTGTCTGCATTTATTTATTTATTTAAACTTCAGGACAGTCCTGTCATGGAAAGGATTGTCCAGATCCTTCACATGTGCGCCGCTGGCAGTATGATGACACAGTGGTATGTGGTTGTAACTCCCAGCTAGCCGGGAGGCTGCTGTTTAAGGAGAATGTACGAATGTTAGGAACATAATTCCTGGGACAATTAAGATGATTTTTCCCAGGATATTACAGAAGGGAGAATGATCATTAAAGAAGAATGTCTTAAGCAAGATACAAAGAGAGGTCTAGATGTTTGTTTATTTATTTATTTTTATGTACTGGAGATTGAACCCAATCTTTGTAGTAAGCGATATCCCCAGGTCTTTTTTGTATTTTATTTTGGAATAGGGTCTCACAAAGCTGCCCAGGTGAGATTTGAACTGCCTCATCCTCCCTCAGTGCTTGGGTTAGAGATGTATTTTAGCATGCCCAGCTGAGCCTAGGGTTTTATGGAAGTAGGGAAAAAAGGAGTTATTCATGACCCTTACATCAGCCATGAGGCAGGTAGTGATGCGTTCTATGTAGAATATGTAAAATCAGAGTGGCCTTTTGAATTTAATTCTTTCCAGAAATACAAACCAGTGGAGGAAAAATACTTACTCATTGTTGTTTTCTAGGCATCTCCTTGCAAGATCAAAGGCACTAGAACCAGTCAGCTGATACACAATCCTCAAAAAGCTTTATTTCAGCTCTATATCTTCTAGTTACAACTTTCTAAGTTTTAATAATTTTAATTGCTTCACACTGTGTTTATGCCTGTGTCTTCATACTCAAATCCTCTCAACAAGACAGTGTTACAGGTGTGATAAAAAATATGGTTAATGCTTAAATTTTTAAAAATTTATTATAGTAAAAGACACATTGTCATTCATCTTTCTCTTTTTTTTTGCATTTTACATAAACTTTCTTTTTTTTCTTTTTTTTATTAATTTGAAAGAGAATAAAACAAAAGGGGGCAGTACAGAGCAGATCAGAACAGGACAACATAGGCAACACAGTACTTTACATTAAGACAACTGGACATCAACAGTAGCTAACACCATATCTCTTACTCTGCTATAGTTGAGCATAGTTTCAAATACAATAATATCAAACATAACACAGTAGTATAAAGCCATGCATAGAGTGAAAGAATTACAGGGCTTTCTGAACCGAATAACAGAAAATGATCAATGGGTACTATAATATCTCATTTTCGATAAAAAAAATTTTTGTTTGAACTATCACACATATTCAAATTCCAATAAGACACAATGTGATAGATAGAACCAACGGTAGTAGAACAAAAAAAGCATGGTAGGACTTCTAAGAAGGATGATATTAAATCAGCAATAGTCTCCATCTCATAGCTTTGAAGTCTTTCAAAGTTTTCAATCATCAGTTGGAACGGTTTTATCCTATTTTGTTTGACTATATCATACGTGATGATATGAACAGCTGTTTTGAAGAAAACATTCATCTTTCTCAAACTACTCTCCCTCATTCCAAACACACTTATCGCACCATTTTTGTCACTTTTGGAAGTAGTTCTGGAAGTTTTCTTCCATATTGCTAGGGCTGTTGTGGTTGCCTCAATGTCCTGAATTGACTCAAAACATTTAGCTTTCATGGTCGTTTTGACTTTGGGGAAGAACCATAAGCTACACAGTGCCAGATGCAATTAATAAGGTGGGTAAGGACTCATCATACTATTTGTATGAGCCTGCCTTTCCGATGGATGTGCTTGGCACCAGTATTCATCATATTTTTTGATCACATCTCACAAAGATGACTTTCAGAACTGTTTCAGGAAGTAGTAAGAAGGATGAGATCAGTATATTTGAAATGAGAGAGGAGGTTTTTGAGGGGCAGCAAGCAAAGTGTACCTTTTACTGTATAAATTTTGAAAAATTAAACATCACGCATTTTGGTCCTTTAGACATGTAGTTGTAAGGTAGTATATCCACACTAATTTTTGAGTAAATAAATAAATAAACAGAAAAATAATGCCATATATACTGTCTTGAAAATTAGTCACTGTGGTGATTAAGTTTAATTAGGTCAACTTGACTGGTTTAGGATCTGCCAGTAGATTAGCAAAGCATATTTGTGGGTATGTCTGGTCATGGAGGTGTGACCTTCAGATCTACGTGTGGTTCCTGGCCTATACTTTTCTGGCATGATTCCTTTGCTGTGTTTCTCAGCCACCATGAACTAAGTGGCTTTGCTTTGTTTTGCTACATTTCTTCCTTGGAGCCCTCCTCTACTGTGGACTGAATCTCTTGAAAGTGTGATCCAAACTAAACCTTTCCTTTAAGTTGTGAGTGTTGGATATTTTGTCTCAGCAACAGGAAAGCTAAATAATACAGTTATTCATGCTCTATATGGCAAGAAATTGATAATCTTACTTTGTAATTTTCTTGAGAAAAGTGTAAACTAAATCTGGAAATTCTAAAACATCCAAAGGAATGTGACTAGATAAAACATAAAGATAACAGCAATAACTAAGCCCTGATCTCATAATTTTCTCAGGGTCCCATAATCCTCCATTCATCGAATCAATCATCTTCAATGAATTAGCCAAAAACAAACAAGTTAATAGGTGGCAAAAATAGATAATCTTAATAAAGTCTTTTTATTGTAAGAGCAGAGATTTTTAAAGAGAGTTTAATTTTCAAAATGTATCAAGGGATAGAGATTACATATAAATCAGAGAGGAAGGGAGGGTACCTATTGATGTGATAATAGTTTTACTGGCCTTTAATGAAATTCATGTTGAACAGGAAATAGAAAATAAAAGGAAGTGAAAGGAAATATAAGATGAATTTGGATGCTAGTAAATGTAAATTGCATATTCTTCCCCCCAGGTCAAACCCTGGGCTGGATGAAATTCTATAAAATCTGAATTCTAGAAACCCAAAATAAGTTTAGGAGTCCTCAAAGCAGCAGTCTTGTAGAGGAGCACTTGTTCCAACATGACTTTGTACCTGTCAATGCCTTAGTTACTTTTACTTTTGTTGTTGAGGCAAAATACTTGACACCCAAAGTTAGGGAAGAAAAGGTTTATTTCTTACAGGTTGGAGGTTTCAGGCCATACTCAGCTGGCTCAGGTGGCAGGGTAGTGTGGTAGGCTGCCATAAACATCAAGCACAAAAATTCAAAGAGAAAGACATGCCTTCTTCTTGCCATTACATGTATACTGGCTCTACCCCTGGGTGATTGTAGCAGTCACACCACCAATCCAAATGCTAGACAACAAACCAATACAAATGCTAAGTTCAGCTGGGTCCATGATTGCATGTGACTTGGGGGCCACTGACATAAACCATGACAGTCAAGTAGGAGTTATAGTGGGACATGTCTACAGTCATTTCTCACATTGCTGAGGACAAGCATCTGCCATGAAGCTAAGGAGTCTTAAGATTCAGGGCCCTCATTGGCATGCCCCCTTCCAAGGTCCTAGGAGGAGTTCTAACAATGTCTTTTTCATGGTCCTACATTTTTGTAAAATTTGTAACAATAAAATATCATAACATAATTGATTAAACCATTGACTCTTTGCATTGCAATTTCCCCTATGTCACACTTCTTTTTGTGTCAGATGGTGTTGCAATAGTCATTCGCATATTTTGGAAGAGGAAGTTGAATTGAGAATACATTTATATTTGAGTTTAGTTGTATATGTTAGCGTTTTCAGTGCAATTGAAGAGAAAATATAAAGTAAAAAGTAGCCTTTATTCCAAGGACGTGGAGAGGAGTCATGACATAGGCAGTCTGGCTATATCATGGTTCCTCTGACCAGAATGTGGATTATGAGATATATATATATAAAACCTCTGACCAGGGCGGTGATTAGGGTGGGCATGGATGGCATGTGAGGAGCTCATTGGAATTTTCTTTGTGTCCAAACAGGAAGGGGAGTTGCAATTAAGGCTGAGGAAGAAGCAGGATGTGGTAGGCATTTCCGCTTTGGCCTTCTGCCACGTTAGACCACTGCCATAACAGTACAATAATTTATTGTAGGGCAAAACTCTTTCATTTCCGTCTTTTTATTGTTAGGAAAAGGGTGAAGTCTTTCTCTTACTACTTCCTGCTGAAAGGGGGTGCGGTATTGGGGTTCAGGAAGGTTGACGGGATGATGGTTGGTGCCCATGTAAAAGCTGGTACCAGGTGTTTCAGGCAAGACAAAGAATTAATCATTGTTGAATGCTGGCATTCTAGATTGGAGAAATAAAAACACAAGATCCTATAAGGAGGCAGGCCACTATCATATTTAAGGACCCAGAAGAGGTAGAAGGAAAGGTGTCTTTGATTTAAATATGTCATTCATTTCATCAGGACAATGGTGAGATAGAATCTGAAAAATAAGTGTGGGATTAGGAGGAGTGAAATTATGAGAGGTGATTATTCCCCCATCTGAAATGGTAAAAGTTAAAAGTGTAGGTAGGTAGGGCTTCTCTTTGGTCCAGGAGTTGAGCTGGAAAGAATAAGAAGCATGAGAAATATAAGGCCTGATGATTGAATCATATTTGGGAAATTACAGAGTAGGGAGTGGGGAGGGCTGTGGCTGTGTCACTATAAGGGAGATAAGAGCCTAAACCCACTGGGATCTCATGTTTAACTAAACAGCTGAGGGTAGAGAGAACTAAGACAGTTGTTATGTAGATTTTACGCATGATGTGGGAGTCTTTAGGAAAGACTGTCAAGAGTCCTACTGTAAAACAAAAAATTAATAGAATGTAAGGGATTAGGAACCAAATTGGGTAACAAAACATGACTTAGCCTGAGAGTTGTGGCTGTGAGGCCTTAGTGAGACAGAGGCAGGTGGAAGGTAGAAGATGAGATGGCCACTCAAGATGGTTAGATTCAGGGTTGGGAGGGCACCTCTTAGCTTGAGTGATGTGGAGGGTGGAAGTCCAGCAACTTTGACTGCTATTGGGGTTGCCAAGAAGACCAGATAGGGGCGGCTCTACCTTGGTTGTAGTCCTTGGGATGATTTCCTGTAACAGGACTTTAATAACTATATCAGCAGTCTCCCTGGTTGTGGGACAGGCTTTTATCTATCCTGAAAAAGTACAAACAAAGGTGAGAAGATATTTGAGAGTTTGTGACAGGGCTTGTGTGTAAAATCTATCTGCCAGTCTTGACCAGGGGTGTGTCTATGAAATTCATGAATAGGAAAGGAAGGGGGTGGTATGTGTCTTTGAGGAGAGGTTTTAGTATAGAGACGACAGGTCTAAGTTGCTGAGACTTCAGAGTGTCTGGGTCAGTCTACATAAACACAAAGGAATCCTGACAATTAGGGTGTAGGGGGGGATGGTAAAAAAAAAAAGAGGCATTTTTAAGATCTATGACTGCAAAGTGAGTGGTGGAGGGAGGGATATGAGAGGGCATGGTATAAGGCTTTGGCACCGCTGGGTGGATTGGGGTAATGGTGTTATTATCTTAAGGTCTTGCACTAGACGATAAGACGCATTAGGCTTGAGTACCAGGAGAATGGGAGTATCATAAGGTGAATGGGTAAGTTTAAGAAAACCATTGTCTAAAAGGCACTTGATTATAGGTTTAAGTCCCTGTAAATGTTTGGGACTATGGGATATGGGGAATCCAAGGAAAAATTGAAGGATCCCTAAGATGAATTAAAATAGACATGGCATGGGTAACGCAGGTGGGATTGGAGGTATCTCAAAGTATGGGCTCAACCAGAGAAGAAGAGAGGGGAGGGTATGGCTTTGTGGTGCACTGTGAGGGTGTCTGGAGGACAGAGAGCTGTAGGAAGGGAGAAGGTAAAGGACAAGTTAAGCTTTTGAAGAAGATCTCTATCTAAAAGGGGTGGGGGACATGTTGGAGTTATTAGGAAGCTATAGGTCTTCCTGAAGAGAGTCTGGAACCTGCATGAAATAGGCCCTGTTTGTAAAGGCTGCATAGGTTGGCCATCAATATCCACTATAGAGACTGAGGACTTAATACAAGGGCCTGAAAACTCAGGAAGAACACTATACATGGACTCTGTGTCCACAAGTATAGAGAATGTCTTACCTGAGACCTTCAGTGGGACTTGGGGCTCTGAGAAGGACACCTTAATGGGGGTGCTGTGTGCCCTGAGCCCCATCAATCTTCAGCAGCAAGTGCAAGTAGATCAGTCAGTGATGAATCCAGTAGTGATGAGATCTCCTATGAGGGCAAGGAGTTAGAGCATGGCTTGCCCACTGTCTGGTGGCTAGGACAGTCACTCTTCTAATGGCCCTTGAGATTGCAATAGGGACAAGGCTCCAGAGGAATGCTGGGGTTGGGGCACTCTCTTGCCCAATGTCCTTCTTTGTTTCACTTGAAGCATGGTCCTGGAGGGGCTTGGTCAGCTACACCTTGTCTTGGTTTACCTGTCTTAGAGCTCCAAGTGTCACTGCTAAAAGATCAGATTGTTATTTTACCTTTTGATTTTTATCTCTGTTCTTGAAAATATGAAAGGCCATATTAAGAAGGTCTCCCTGTAGAGTTTGAGGGCCAAGTTTAGCCTTCTGTCTTGGGATGTGGCCCACAGTGGAAGGTTTTGGTCTCCTCCACAGTCACAAGACATCTGGTTTTCATCTTGGGTAGATGTACAGCTTTAAGTCTGAAGGAGACAAAGGCAAAGAATCAATTAAGTATTCAGGAGTCAAATAATAGAAGCAAAAGGGTATTTATGATTATAACTTTAGTAATGGCTTCCCATAAGGAGGATAAGGAAAAGGTCCAGGGAATTTTTATTCATTTGCCATACACACATTTAGGTTTTACAATTGTGTAAGTACCTCCTGTGCTGTTAGAATGTCTAATGCCATCTGATTTTTGGAGGATGGCCTGTTTTATTAATTTTAGAGAGTTGAGCTGTGGTGTAATTTAAGGCTTACTGAATATAGCTAATTATGACCCCAATATGCATCATACAACTTTCCTCTGGAAAAGATCTGGTGGATCCCAGCAAAAGGAATCCAAAAGGAATTTATAATTATCTATTAATTTTAGTTGTTGAACATCCAGAAGATTGATAGCAGTACAGTGCAGTAGAGGCAGTAAGCCTTTACTTAGAACATTAAATGGAACTATTATTTTCTATTAACCATGGATGTTTTAACATTTGAGCACTAAAGAAATTTGTGACATTGTTTGGACTGCTCCCTATTTAAGTATCTCTAAGTATACATTACATAAATTTTTGTTTAAAAATTATTATTTGACAGGTGACCTTGTGTTGGTCTGACGTGAATTTCCTGGGTGGAGCACAAGAAAAAGGTCTGGATCTGAAAGAAAACACTTGTTATCATAAACAATCCCAATTTTATATTTGAAGGCATGAATGTACCATCAGATCAGCAACAATGAATTGTCTCAGCCATATGAACTTTTGTTGGGGTGTCTCCCATAAGGCTATAGAGATTATTGGGGCCTCCAATTAATGAATAAGAGTTGGTTAAAATTACTAGGTGGTCACTTTCTTATTCATCAATTGAAGTCTTGTCCAGTGTCTCCTCACCCCAAGGGATTTTGTCTAGCATCATTTTGACCAACTGGTAACTTAGGTGGAAGCATGCTTTTTAATGTATCACCCAAATAAACCTTGATTAAATTATTTAAAAATGTAAAAGAGGAGGAAAAAAGATTGTTTTTTATAAATAAAAAGGAACAGCTGTTTACAGAGCAGGTAAATGGACAGACATGGACAGATGATCTGTACAATATAAACAGACTGAACAAACAGACAACAGATATATAGACTGACAAATATGTTACAAACTCAGAGTGCACTTAAATATACTTGGACAATTTGAGCTATAATAAATAGGCTAGTGTGAACCTTTTTGTAGATTAATTAATAGAGATCTCTTGAAATAGGAATAGCAGAAAAGGAACCTAATTTATGGTTACTCTGAGATAAGTCAGAGAGGGGAAGAAAGGAAAATGAATATGAACTAATCCCTCAGGACCAGCCTGTAGATGGCTGCTGCTGGTCCCATGATGAGGGACCGCAAGAGAGTGACCATTGACCCTGTGACCCATTACAAGATGGCGGCACACTGTCACTTGGCAGAGGGCTGCAAGATGGCAGCTGTCCTCCACACAAGCCACAGCAAGATGGCTTCTGAGAACTATGTGGCTTGCTGGAATGCTGGAACACACGAGACCGAGTATGGTGGGCCAGCAGAGAAAATGGTGACGCAGGAGTAGGGGACAAAGAACCGTCCGACAGAATAGATGGCTCAAGTGGAGGGGATTGAGAAATTGGAGACTGGGGAGAGAAACTAAGGCAAAGATTAGAGGCCACCAGGGGTGAGGAAGGGGGAGAGGACAACACAGGGGGCACAGAAACCTCTGGCTGAGAAAGCTGCAGGATGTGGCCTGGGAGATACAGGGGAGGAGCCATAAAGACAGGAGATGCATCATCTAAAGGGTCTAGTGGGGAGGGAGAGAGAGTTCCTGGTGGAGCAGAGAGAGCCAGAAGTATTTGGGCCATCATATAAGACAGAGTGAGAGAAGGACATGTCCTCAAAGTGAAAAAGGCCTAAAAATGAAGGGTATTTTTGCCAACTTGCCACCACTGTGACAAAAGCATAAAAAAAAATCAGCTTTTTGGTTTTTGTAGCCTTCTTGAGGCCAAGAGCACCAGCGTTATGAACCAGGCACCCCAGAGGTGTGTTTTTTGGGGGACAGGAAGTGGTCCCCAGGACTGAATTACAAGTGAGCTGAGAGAACAACTTTGCTTCTGGATGTAAGAGCTTTAGCTCCCCCTCCAAGGAACGTGGAAGCTGTCCTAGATCACACCCATCAAAAAGTCATCACTGTTTTGAAAGTGTGACACCGAAAGTCCCAACACCCACTCCCGGATGAGTGTGGGGCGGGGTCCCAGGGAACAAAAATAACAGTTTGGCCTCAGGCCATACGGCCTAAGGAGTGTGAAAACTGCTATTTCTGTCCAAGGACAGCAAGGGTAGGTTTTCTGACCGCAAGCTTGTGAATTTTAGCAACAGAAACAGAAAACCCCACGGTAGCTCACCTGTGATGAGTGAGGAAGGTCGCTGTTGGATGCGGATTAGTGGCAGCAAGTAAACAGTCTCAGAGGGAAAAAAAAAAGGTGGTTCATAGGCAGGGTAGCTCCAAATGGGAGGGATTTCCAGGTGCTAATGCACTCTGCCATCCGAGTTACAAGGCACCATTATGTTAGAGTTTTTGGCGTGATAAAGAGCAAAATATAAAGTAAAAAGTAGCCTTCATTCCAAGGATGTGAAGAGAAGTCCATGACACAGGCAGTCTGGCTTCCTCTGATCGGAACGTGGGACATGAGACATATATATAACCTCTGACGGGGGTGGTGCTTAGGGCGGGCATTGATGACACATGAGGAGCTGATTGGAATTTTCTTCACATGCACACAGGAAGGGGAGCTGCAATTAAGGCTGAGGAAGAAGCAGGAAGTGGTAGGCGGTCCGCTTTGGCTTTCTGCCACATTAGACCACCACCATAACTGTACAGTAATTTATTCTAGGGCAAAACTCTTTCAGTATATGTTTATGTGGTTCTAGTCACTTTTATGCATAATTACTTATGTAAATACATAAATTGGTGCCCAAGATCTCAACATGTACTGTGCCAACTTACTTAGAATTGTGGCACAATATTACAGAGCCACAACTTCCAATATGACCTGAAAATATCCAATTATACCAAGAACCAGAACAAAATGGACAACAGACAAGGGAGCCAGATGCTGGTGCAGAAGTATGGAGTCAGATGCTGGTCTCTGGAACGTCTTTCCAGTTATAATATGTATGAAATTTAAAAGTGAATCATTCACCTTTCATTTATGTGCAGTCAGAACAAAAGTCCTTCCTAGCTAGGAAATATATCAAATAATGTATTCAGTCCAAAAAAATTATAATTTTGTAATCTGTTTCTTAAAGGTAGCTTCCAAGTTATTAGATTTCTCTTCACAAAACCTAGGTTCTCCTCTGTTATATCTAACAGAAGTATAGGGCACAGATGTCTAAAGAGGGATGCTGCTTAGCTGGTGCCAGTGCCTCTTGGCTGAGAGTAGGTCCTTAAAGTAGGTGGGAGGGGTAGTAGCTATTGAGGGCTGGTTTATTCCCATATCTTTGAGGGCACTTGATGAGGTTGCTTTTGAGAATGTTAAAATAACTAAAACCTGAAATCTGCTGAAGTTCCTGAGGGGTGGAAACTATCTGGGGTGATGCCCACAGAAATAGGAAGAAAGCAGGAGGCAGATGCAAAACAGTCAATTCTTTCTTTTCCTTCCAGTCTTCTAGCACCCCTCTGGCAAAGCCTAGCAGGAAGCCCCAGTATCATGATGCACGTATGTGGGAAGGAGAGTTACACACTGGGAAATTTGACTGGCTTAACCAAAAGCCCTTTATTCCTGGAAAGTGTACTCTAATCCTTGGAATTTTCTGCATAACTCTGTTACTTATGAGTACTTGAACCACACCTGAGCTTAGTCTATTGAGATGAGTCAGAGGGTACTGATCACCACGAAGATCAAGCAAGTGATTATAAGAATTGGGGCTTTTAGCCAATCTTGCATCTAGGAAAGAGGAGCTGCAGATTGAGTCTTGTGACCACTATTTATTCAATTATGGCACTGTAGTGAAACTCCAATAAAAACCAGCCACTAAGGTTCAGAGCTTCCTGCTTGGTAAATCCATCAATATGCCAGGATAGTGACAACCTCTGATTTTGCAGGGTAGGGGCACAAAAACTCCGGTTTGGGATTTTCCCTCACTTTGCCCTATGTATCTCTTCATTTGACTGTTTCAGATTTGCATCCTTCATAATGGAATTATAATTGCAAGTGTGATTTCCTGAGTTCTATGAGTCATTCCAAGAAATTGTAGAACATAAGCCATAGCAACTCCTTGGATTGTGTAGCCAGTTGGTTGGAAGTGCAGATGGCCTGGGCAAGCCTGAATTTTCAGCTAACATTTGAACAGAGAGTAGCCTTTTGGGGTATGTTTTTAAGCCTATGAAGTCTAACACTAACTTGAGGTGATTCACATCAGAATTTTAAATTATATTTTAGTATTACAGGAGATTGAAGAGGCAACTATTTGAATCTCTGAAATAATTGCTTAATAAATTTGCCTAATCTGGAAAAACTATAAATTCTATGAAGCGATACTATTCTTACTATTTCTCTACCAAACTGTCCCAAAACATTGCTCACAGATTTGTGAATCAGGAATTTAGGAAACGCTCTCACTTGCTCCATGCTGTCTTGGGTATCAGTTGCCATAACTTCAGTGGGATCCATTTCTAAGTGGCTTCTTTTTCCCATGTGTGATGTTTGGGATAGGGGCTCAGTGTGGGTGGTGCTGGAGTTGAATATTGAGCTCAGTTGGTTCTGTTTACCACCACATGTATATGTGGGTCTTTAATCTTAGAAATCTCAGAGAAGTTAAACTTCCTGTATGTTGACTTTAGGGTTGCAAGTGGGCAGGTCCTAATGAACAACAGCAAAATACCTTGAATTTTGTTAAGACTTGATTTGTGGATGAATGTGTGATGTATGTACATGGACGTGAGAAAAATGTGTAGTTTGCTCTTGCTGCTTAAAATGTTCTGTGTCTGATCTCATTGGTCTATAATATGCTCAAGTCCTTCTGCCTTTACTTTCTGTCTGTTTCACCCTCCTCGAGAGTGAGATTTTGGTCTGTTACTATTGTCAAGTGGATACTTCTGTCTTCTAATCTATCAGCGTTTGTTTCATATGTTTAGGAGTGCCAGTGTTTGGTGCATATGTGTTAATTGCCTTATCTTCTTGATGATTTGATTCTTTTATCATTATATAATGTCTTTTCTCATGTGATTTTCAGTACAAACTCTATTGTCTGATATTCTATAGAAATCCTCTTTTTTGGTTGCTACCCCAATGGAATGTCTTTTTATAACTTTTCATTGTCTACCTATATGTGTCCTTACATCTAAAATGAATTTTCTGAAGGTAGTATATAGTTGGATTATCAAGCATTTTTATTAATACCATATTAATATGAGGAAGGAGACTCACAGAGCTCTGGTAATTTATTGAGATAGCAATAAACAGTGCAGTGAGGTATTTTGAAGACTCTTTAAAACTCTGAATTAGTATAGGTGAAATAAAAGATTGGAAAGCATTCCCAGAAGAGAGGCATGGAAACATGAGATGTGTGTGTGTGAGAGTGTATGTGAGAAAAGGGGCGGGGGAGGGAGGGAGAGAGAGAGGGAGGGAGACAGAGAGAGAAGAAAGGAGATAGATAAAGTTTATTTTGATATTTTGGTGTATGAAAGGTCAGGATGTGAAGCCAGAGGTATAAACAAGACTCAGATCATGCCAAGAAACCTATATTTTAGCATGGGAATGATTGAGGCCACTTTAAGAAGGAGAGAAGCTCAGATTTATACTTGATAAATTTTTATATTTCACTGTGGAGAGTGAAATCAAGGAAGATAGGATTAGAGAGCGGCAGATGTTTAAGAACTCCTGTAATAATGTGAAGAGATATGATGAGATTTTGAAATGGGGCCATTGTAGTGGGTGTCTTCCCTCAGGACTTTCCAATTACAAGACTGGTATAGACCACAAGTACTCCTACCATGCGATACTAAAGATAAACACAATATAAAACCACAAAGTACAACTGCATTTTTATAATTTTTAAAACGTACTTTTTCAGATATTTCATCAGAAAATTCTGAGTACATTTTGATAAAGGGGACTCATGTTAGGGCCTCTAAAATCAGTGAGGTATCTCCAGTCCTTTGTTATTTTTGTTTTGTGAGGGTATAGCTAAGTCAGAGTTTTCTAGGCTAGGCTTGAACTTGTGACTATTCTGCCTCTACCTGCCCCTGCCTGGTGTTACAAGCTTGTGCTACCACTTCTGTCTCTGTGTTTTTTGGAGTTGAGTTTTCTCTTCTTTAGTTACCTCTGCTTTAACGGTGTTCTTTGTGTGAATTGGTATGCTATTTGGGTAATCTTGTTCTAGTGGCAGCATATCAGGTTGATGGATCATGATCTTATAGTCGAACTTGTTGGCATTTATGACATTGACGACTGTATTATTATACCCATCCTCTAAATTATGAAACCTAATCTCTACAATCCGAGCCCATATGGAAGCAGAGCACTTGAGAATAGATGTTATAGTGATAAGGAATTTGAGGCCAGACTGCCTGGGTTATAGTTCAACTTCACAATTACTATTTGTGGCCCTAACAGGATACAAATAAACAAACAATAAGCAACAACAAACTCTGTGCATTGTCATCTGCATCAGTAATAATGTCTGATTTCCAGTTTGTTAAGATTAATATCTATAAAGTAATTAGTGCTTGACATATAGTAAGCACTTAATACCAGTAGCTCAAAGTTTAGTCTCCCAAATTTTTCTTCTCTCCATTCTAGAACTCTGTGGGTCCTAGAGCTCTAAAGGACCTTAGAATGTTGGTGATTCTGAAATATTTATCTTCAGCCCTGATTCTTCTCTGAGTTCTAAGGTTGAACACCCAATTGTTTATTCATAACTCCCTATTTTATAATGACCTTGAAAGTCTGATAACATGAGATAATGGTATAGGGATAGAATGATAAAACATGATTCAGTCCTTATCTGATTTCAACGAACTTGGTATTTGACTTTGGACTAGTTTAGCCATCTGAACTAGATCTATGAACTCCTTTCTGTTCTGCATTTCTAGAGGTAAAAGTTATTTGCAATCAGTTAAAGGCACACCACAAATAGAAGACACTTTATATCTTATTCTTCCCTATTGTCCCTGTGCATACATGGTCCCTCGGTGCTCTGAGGCCTAGACCAGTTTGTCTTATAGGTGAGCACTGTTGTGGTAGCTTCATGAATTCACACTCTTGTTAGACTGGTTTTGAATTCTAGCTCTATGACTCGTCTAGTTGGCAAAGTCGTTTAACCTTTGTACCTCCATATCCTCATATAAATCAATCCTGATATTGTTAGGATGCATTTGGCTATAAGTAATTGACAACCAAACTGAAAGTAACTTGATAAGCAAGGACGTGTGTCATCTTAACACAATTTTAGATAAGAGGCCTGGTATAGGTGGTTCCAGAGTTAGTACCCCAAACTAGTTTGACGCTTGGTTTTCCCCATAGTCTCAGATGACTCCGGTAGAATACTGTCAGAAGACAGAAAGCATGAAATAGGACTTCTCCTTGTCTAAAATCTTCTTTTGTAAGACAGGCAATTCTTTCTAAAAGACCCAAGCAAAAATTTCCTCGCATTACCATGGGCAGAACTGGATTTTCTGTTTATGTTTCAGCTCCAAGGGGTGCTGAGAAAGCCAGCATATGGCATCTGTACCCTATGTCAAGTGGCAGTCAGCCTTGTTCACAAAGAGAAAGAGGGCAGCGACTTCTGAGCACAAACCCAAGATGTCCACAACAAAATCTAAATCAGAGTATTATGAAACGCAAACGGATGGGTTGTTTATTTAATTAATTTAAGGCTTACCTAAGGCTTACCTAACGCTTACCAAATGCTTATATAGTGCTTATATTCTGAACAACATTTAAAATTAACTAGTTTACTTCTTTGTAACTCCATAAGCATTGCACTGTTATTATCTTTATTTTGTCAATGAGGAAACTGAGGCAGTGAGAAATTAAAATAACTGGCTGAAGACTCACAGCCAGTCATGGTGGAGGTAGGATGTCAGCCCAACTCTAGAACCCATGCTCTTCAGCCTGTGACACAATGTCTTTCCAAAGCATGAGTAAAATATCACATGGAGTAGGCTGCTGGTGAATGCTAGATTTTCATCACTTCTCTGATTCTGTCACAACAGCATTTGATTCTCAGGTAGAAGAAATACCAGGAAGAGCAGAAGATAGCACTTCAAATATACCTTTTCTCCTACCCATTCCAGGTTTCTGTGTTCTCAAGGGAACTTACAAGATCCATTTAAAAATTCTTATCACTCTTTTATTGTTTTTTAGATGTAATACAAGATTTTTTTCCCACTTCTGATTTTTGAAAGTTCAGGTCAATAGAGAATAAATATTTTCTGTTTCTAAGGGTGGATAGAAATCAGTTACTGGAGAAACCAGTGAGGTCTGTGGGAAGTGTCTTTGAGCTCTCTCTTTTCTTGTAAAGAGGCAGCTCAGAATGTAGAGAGGACTCTACAACAACTCTGTCTTAAGAAAGGATTGCTTTAAAATATGGCGTTTTGAATACATTGTTGTCATCCTGATTTGGATGGCACTTGAGCATGGAGGTTCTTGTAGTGACTTCTGCTGCCACATTCACATAATGTGAGATTTAGAGTAAGGTCATTGTCTGGAGGATCACCTTGTCTAAGGACCTCCTGAAGGAAGTGAGCCACATATGTGTGACACAAGTCAGCAACTCAGGAAGGAACAGGGGAGGACCAGCACACGTTCCCTAGCTTAGGACACCAAAAACATAAAAACAAGGTCATGTGTCTGCACAACGAAGAAAGGAGCCTCTGGAAAAGGAGGAAAAAACAACCAAATATAACTCTAGAGACAGGTGACCAGGAAAACATCCTCCTTAGTTTGACAGTCCTCCAAGAATAACAAATGAGTTCATTGAGCCCAAATTGGGAGGAAAACTAAAAGCATTAGCCAGCTAATTTAAACATTAAGAAGTGTATTTCTCATCTTCATGCAGAGGATTGTTCCGGAGCAGATCCTCATACAGTAGAGCTAGCCCCCTAAAGCAGGAGTTTCCTGTAGAGACGAAACAGCTGCACCTCTGATGACTCCTTGGATATTAGCAAAAACACTTGCTAAATATAGGTGCATGTCAACAAGTTGTACATAAGGGAACAGGAGTGGGAAATGCCATACGAAAGGTGAGTGGGCAAGAACAAAGACATCTTCTTCTGCCAAGACAATTATACATGCAGCATTGAAACATTAATCTATGAGTAATTTAAAAGTCCAAATGCCAAATAAGAATAAAACTACCATGCAGGAAACTATCACATACCAGGGCAGTGGAAAACAAACTATGACATAATATATCTTTCTACCACTCAATTCAATAACGTAGAGAGAAAACACAGCAGGTGGCAAAGAGGTGCTCAGTCTGATGTTTAACCTACATCTTTTCTTTCTCTGCTGAAGTTTCCTTTAAGAGAACTGGTAAGAATCATATCTTGATGCCCCTTAAGGATGTGGATACCAGCTACCTAGCCCTTGGATGTAAGTATTATTGGGTTTCATCAATTTGGACCAGGATACATGAGATAATTTTTCTGTTCTCAACTCAAATTCAATTATGCGATGATCAGTTTCCACTCTTCCCTTCTGTCCAGGTCAAGTCTACTTAGACTCTAAATAGTGTTAGCACCATGTGTACACAGTGTTGGTTTTGGCTGTACCCATAGCATATGAATCCAAGAAAGCATGGGCCCCTCCTGGGAGACTTCACCTAAAGAACCTTTGACATGAGCAGGTGGAAAATCATAGATGCCCCTCCCATAAGTTTAAATAATTCCTGCTGAACATAGCAAAAATCTCATTTTAATATCACAGGGAGAATTTGGTATCTAATGCCACAAATATAGCAAAAATACATAAATTGATATCTATCTATGGAAATCTATCAATGTTCAAAGAATCTGGAGAAACAAATAAGGTTTAGAAACCTTGTATATAAACTGGCATACACCTGTAAGCCCAGCACTTGGGAGACTAAGGCAGGTGAATTGCTGTGAGTTCAAGGCCATTTTATACTGCAAAGTAACACCTTGTCTTAAATAAAAAACAGATATGAAAGATACATATTCACAGCATGGCAAATCCTTAATGTAGTATTCCACATTAATGATTGTTACTGGGATAAAAGTTAGGACGGGGTTAGGTTAAGTCAGTGAAAGGAGGGGGTAAAAATTACCTGATAGGTAGATAGATAAATGGATTGATTGGCTGTACTATAGGATTTTGGCAATCTTGGTGACTGGAATTCCTGCTCATTCATTGAGTTAGATTGGTTCCCTTGCATCAGACCATATGTGCAAGGCTACCTGGGCAACATGATCTATTCTTTATTAACCAGAGATTTTGATAGAGAGCTTCTTTCACCCTCTTACCATTCTGAATGGCAAAATGTCCCCTACTCATTATTTTCAGAGTTGAAACTGTCAAATATACCTTGTTGGACTTCATCCCTCACCATTGAGAACCCCAGTACTGAGGCTAGTACACAGGATTTGTGGAATGAATCATGTGAATTGAATGGATGAGATATAAGAAGCTGGAGAGGTTTTCTGTTCAAGATTTGCAATTGCTGATCATATATGCAGGTGCAGAAACAGGCTCTTGGAATACAATATAAACCAAAAGTGGCAGCTATTAATTACCTTGGACTTTAAAGAAAAGGAAGCATAACATGCGCTTATTTTTCTCTGCTTGCAGCAGGGTGATGCTCTGGTCCTCAGACTTTGAGAATGGCTGTGGAAATTTTGCTCTTATTCTCATTGCTGGCACTCTTTGACCCCTGATGGTATGGCTGAGCTTTGCTGGATGTGCTGTGTCATTTCCTGCATGTCTCTCTAGGCTCACTATTTTGAGCTGCACTGGGAACTGCCTGAGAGTTGGATTTAGCAGAGTGTCCTTAAGGGATAGATTTTAATGCATCTCTGGGTGGGAGTGTTTTGAAATGAATGCACAAGATGCTGAAGTCAGTGTTTAGCAGGACATTTTGGTTCAAAGGGAACTTTCCCCTTTTTTCCCCAAACCTCTGCTTCTCTGCCCACAGACCTATGCTCTGTTGTGGGTTGTTTCAGACACTGAATTCCAGCTTCTAGGGTCTGTTTTATCTTTGCATGTTTTGGAATTTTTGCTTTGTTTCCTTCTTTGATTGATAGCAATTCCTATGGAAATGATGTTTTTGACAATCTAAGAAATCAACTTTAAGATAATTATTTGTGTTTCTGCTAAGAAAGAAAAAACACGCTATCAAACTTGTGTCATGCCATAGATTGCCAATGAATCCCAATTTCAAAGATGTTAAAGAAGCTACAAAAGGTGTGTTTAAGATTTGAGCGGGAAAATACTTGAAGGTGAAAAAGATTTGAGGAAATACATATCCATCCTTTTGTTGGACTTACATAAGAAAATTTGGGCCTAACAAGCACAGTCTAAACACATACAAGAGTATGTGCTTCCCTGAGTCTTATTTTCTTGCTGCTGGGACAAAATACTAGACAACCATGAGTTAAAAGAGGAAAGATTTATTTTATCTCACAGTATGTAGAGATATTAGTCCATAGTTCACTGGTTCCAAGGTGGGTGCCACGGCAGAAAGGCATGGCAGAGGAGAAAGAGTTCAGGGTGTATGTAGCAGGCTGGAGGCGTCCAGCAGTGAGCCTCCTTCTCCCTTTTATTCCATTCAGGCCACAGGCCTATTGGTTGGTGCCACCCACTCTGGAGGTGGGTCTTCTGTCTTCAGTAAATCCATTCAGCCATGCCCCAAACTGCATTAAACTAATCGGTGGGCTAACACAGTCATCACACCCAGAATCCAGAATCACACACCCACGATCCAGCCTTCTCCTAGAATCCCCACATACGAGCACATGAGGATTTTAGAAGACTTCTAGATATGAGGCATAACACTTTGAAAAACTCCATGAATGCCTGTCTCTACAAAGATTACTTGAAGGGAACTTCAGGACAAGATTCTTTGTGGGAGACTTTTTTCAAGTGTCAACCAAGATAGTATCTATTAAAACAGGACTGATGAATTAAGTCAACAAACCTTCAGATAACTTTGCATTTTCTCAGTCTATGACACAGCAGAAAGACAATGAGCAAAACAGGTAACAGCAGCACTAACAATAGCACAAGAGCAGCAGGGGACAGCGTAGTTGTGTATCAAGCTGAATCTGCTTTCAGAATGCTTTTGTATCTGATGGATTCTGTGTCTCCCAAGCAATGTCAAGGAGGGATTCCACATAGTCTTTGGCTTGAGTAGGATGGTGCTAAGTATTTGTACCCTTAGTTTGCTCATGTACATCAAAGTTTGTTTTCAAACTGAAACAATAATAAATATATAATAACTCTGAAAGAATGTTTCTAACGCCTATGTACAGTTTCAAGAGTAATGAAAGAGGAACCTAGCGAGCAGAGGAATAGTACTGATTTTTTTTGGTAGCAGGAATTAAACTCAGGACCTTGCCCTTACTAGGCAGGTGCTGTGCTGCTGAGTGATATCCCTGGCCCAGTACTGATATTTTTGAAACCTTACGCCTGACATCCTCAAATGGTAATCTTCTTCTCTCTAGAAGTATTCACTATCTTGAATTTTTGTTGGTCACTCCTCTGCTTTTCTTCATGTATAGGCTTTCCTAAATAATCTCTGACATATTTTTTTTGCCTATTTTAGAATTTTAGGTAAATAAAGTCACACTGCATATCTTTCTAAGACTTGCTTTTTATTTCTCAGTGTTTTACATTTTACATTTGACCATGTTTGTGTGGAGATATATTACATTTCATTGTGTGACCATTTGAGCATTTTCTTCTGTGGAAGTTGACTGTGAATATTCTTGTACATATGCTTGGTAAATATAAGCATGCATTTCCCTTGAGTGCGTGTGCACACACGCACACATGCACACGTGTGTGTGTGTGTCTGTCTGGGAGTGGCTGTATCTTTGACAGTATTTGGAGGTGTGTGTATACAGGTTCAGTTCTACTAGGTAATACTCAATGATAGTCTGTAGCAAAGTAACAATGTTGGCTCCCCACAGCAGTGTGTGTGAATACTTACTATTTTACAACCTTATTCTTACATCTTCCTAACACTTGATACTGTCAGATTTAATTTTCTTTCTGGCTACCTCAAGGGAGTGAATAATATCTCTTTGTGGCCTCATTATGCATCTTCCTGATTATTAGTGAACATTTCCCCATATGCTACTGGGCATTCATTTTGTGTCGTCTGTCAAGTGTCTCTTCATCTCTTTTGCCTATGAATTATTTGTCTCTGCCTAGGCAGTCTTTTTCTTGTTTACTTGTAGGAGTTCTTTGTTTTATGAGTATTAATTCTTTGTTAATTATAGGAATTGTAGATATCTTCTCTCATTTTGAATCTTGTCTCGATTCTCTTTCTAGGTCTTCTGATGAATACAAATTAATTTGTTTGAGTCTACCTCTACATTTTTTTTTGTAACTTCTTTTGGTGACTTTTTAAATTATTCTTTTTCTATTTCAAAGCCACAATTTTTAAAAATTATGATTTTTCTATATGTTTTTGATCTATCTGTAATTGATTTTAGTGAGTGATACGGGGGGTTGTTCTTTTTCTCTTCTGTCTCTCCTTTTCCTTCCTTCCTTTCTTCCTTCCTTCCTTCCTTCCTTCCTTC
>PVJX010017168.1:0-38854 GCA_004027295.1 Dolichotis patagonum | reverse complement strand
ATAGGAATGTAATGATGAGCTTATAGTTGCTCTTGGTAACCACAGCTCTGATGTCTTTTTTCATATATATAATACATAATTTTTTCATCCTGTGGAGAGAATGAAAAGTAGATTGGAGTTTAGCTCAGTTTCTACTTCTATTTACTTCTGGAAACATAGAACTGAGGTACTATAAAGAGAAAAATCTCAAAAAAGTTTCCTATTATGTTAACATGATGATATTTTTTCCATTTCTGAGGGTTTACTCAAAAGAAGTAAAGTCCCATTAGGCATGAGTTACACAGTGACACAAAAGAAGCTGTCATCCTTTTAATTGTAAAAGCATGAGAGCCAGCCATGGTGGCCCGTAATCGCAGCAGTCAGGAGGCTTAAGCAGGAGCATTGTTATGAAGTCAAGACCAACCTGGGCTACAGAGTGAGCTCAAGGTCAGCCTGAACTGCAAAGTGAGACCCTGTCTCAAAAAGATTTTAAAAAAATGATAGATTAGTCATCATTTATTAAAGACCAGGAATTTCACTAAGGACTAGGCATATCAAGTTGTTCTAGGATTAGAAACTCCGAATGATTAGAAACTGCAAATGGTTTGTTTGTTAAGATACCTTTGACTTCATTGAAGGCCACCGGTTAGAATTCTGTGTAATGACATTCTTATTATCAATATAACTTCACATTATAATGATGAAAAATCAGTGATAAATGAAATGTGCACTTGCCAAAATGACTAGTTTACAGTTGACCACTTACCATTTTTTTTGAAATGCCCTCAGTCTTGGACATTTTTACAAAAGAAATGTGGTCTATGCATGTCCTGTTTTTCACTGCTTCTTCTCTGTATAACCCCTCTCTCTTTTGCATTCCTAGTTTTTCCTCATTACTGCTTTATCTTATTTATTTTCTAAGTTCATACATGTTTGGAGTACAAAATGTTTACATTCATCTTTGGGAGATCTATGTACTGAACACATCTTGATTCTTTTCACTCTTCTTTCCATTTCCCATCCTGCTTTCCTCGTGTCCTTACGGTCCTTTCATTTTCATTATTTTTATTATTATTCATTATTATTATATTATTATGATTTTTAGCTTATGTTTACAAAGAGCATATTCATTAAGGGTAGTTGAGATATATACATGATGCCTCTTAAATCATTTTATGTCCTCTTCTCTTGCCCCATTCTTCTGCCATACTCAAATTCTTGGTTTCCTTCTCATTTGCAAACAATCTCCCTCTTTCCTTAACAATTTATTATTTTGCTCTTTATTTGTATTTTGGATTAAACAAATAAGAGGCACTATATGATACACAAACTTGTGTTCACTTACTGTTATGTTTTTGAGGGGTATCCATTTTCCATCAACAAATGGATAAAGAAAATGTTGTATCTATAAATGGTAGAATACTACTTGGTTATAAAGGATAAATTCAAGACGTTTGTAGGAAAATGGACAGTTTCTTTTTCTATGCACATAAACTGTTATGATTTCCTTTTTCTTAGAAAACTAAAAGCCTCTCTTAATCCCACAGCTCACTGTAGGTACTACCATTTTCTGCTTTCTTGGCAGCAATTTACTCCAAAGACACTGTGCACTTTCATCTGTGTTTCTCCCCCCACCCTCCCTCCTTGTGCTATTGTAGATTGAATTCAGTGCCATTACACTGAGCTACATCCCAGAGTCCTTGTATATTTTTATGTTGAGATAGGGTCTCACTAAGGTGTTAAGTTGCCCACATATGGACTCACACTTGAAGTTTGCTTGCCTTAACCTCCCGGAGGACTGCGTTTATAAGCTTGTACCACATCATGACGCCCAGCTTCCTACCCTACCATCAATTGACGGTATTTTTCTATTATGTCAATTTTCTATTATGTCCTCTCAATGTCAACTGAATTCTTATTGCTTAATAATAATTAATTTTCACACTGGCAATCTAAAAGTCAACTCTTGGCCTTAACTGTTCTTTGTGAAATACTTGCTTAATTTGGCTTCCAGAACACTACATGCTCCTCTGTATCTATCTACCTTACTGACTATTCAGGAATACTGACTATTCCTATTCCCTTACTGAACCTGCATCAGCTTCTGTAACTATAAATGTTAGCATGCTTCCAGGTTGAGTTCTCACACATCACATGAGTAGTTATATTATTTTCCAAATGATCTCCCACTCACTCTATAGTTTTAAATATCAGTCACACACTACATAATTCCAAATGTCTCTATGTCCAATCCTTCTTATTTAAATTAGTGCCACTTGTTAACACTTTTTATTTCCTTTTCTTGCTTTATGCTTCATTTCAGCATTACTTTTTAGCAGTGACTTTAAATTATATGTTTATTCTTTTGTTTATTGTGTCTTTTCCTCACTAAAGTGTAAACTCCACTAGTGTAAAGACTTAGTTTGTTCCCTACACTTCCAGCACCCAGAACAGGGTCTGTTATTCTATACATTAGGTACTAAACACACATTTGTCAAGTGAATAACTAATGTCCAAATTTATTCTTTGAAATACTTTAACAACCTTTATTTTTAAAAAGTCAAGCAATAATAGCTTGCCTGTTTACCACACATCATGCTCAGAGGAAGAAGGGTGAGCTGGGACAGGAGGAAATGTAGAAAGGTTGTGAAATTGGCAGCAACTCTAATTTGTGTCCTAACCAAGGACTAGTAAATGCAGTCTATTTCAAGGAAGTTGAGGTTGGGGCTGGGAAACAGTGGGATAGGTGGGCATCAGCACATGGACACAGCTTTATAATAATCAGGTAAAGAGTGGAGACAACAGAGCTCCAAATAACAAGCAAGGCCATCCAGTGAAGCTACAGATGTGATGCCCAGAAGCGAAAGATTTGCCAAGCCCATGATGACCTACCACCATGAGGTCTGTTTTCCTCATTTCAGTGTAGGATCAGGGCTACCTGCAAGCTTAATGCTCAATCGAGTGCAGAAGACTAGGATGAACTGGGGGAGGGAGCCATGGGGAATGAAAAGACAAATACAAAATAATCTCTAATTTTAAAGTGTCTATACACTCATAGGAGATGGTACAGCTAATGGATGTAAGAAAATTATACAACATGTGCTCAGCAGAGCTTGGAATCATAGCAAATTATAACTGTAAAGGAAGCTATTTATGGATTGTGTTGAAATACAGAACTAGTCTCTTAAGTAAAAGAAAAACAATTTATCACATGACTTTCATCTGTACAATGCATAGTTTAAAGTAAATTAATTTTCATATTTACTTCTAGTTCTAATTGCTGTGATTCTTAGTTCAATGATGTAACCCTATATAGATACAACTATACATAGATAATAAATGTCATTAATTTTTACTTTTCTAATTTGAAATTTATGATCAACCATCAAAGTGAGGCTAGTTAAGTTTAAATCTTGTTCTGTCAGTGACATTAGTAACTTATGATATACCCAAGATAAAAATAAACATTAAAATAAAATATAGGTAACAGGAAAAAAGGGAGATAAATCTTTTACAAAAGAGAAGGGGATCAAGATATAGAGGGAAGGAGGAAGGAGAGAGGGATGAGGGGATAAAAAATTAAGATGTGTTATGGATATGTACTAACTCCTCAATAGGAAAGAAATCATTATGTACTATGAACATGTACTATTAAAAAAAATTCAAAAAAGATATTATAGAGGGGAGGAAGGAAGAAGCTCAGAAATATATGTATCACAAAATACATCCGAGTATATAATATATATTCAGAATTTTATATATCACACTTTCCTGGAAGAATAAAATAAATATTAGCAGTGGTTTTCTCCTGGATTTAAAAAAAAGAGTGTAAACAAATTACAAAAGGAATGCTCATCAATATTAACTAACAAATTGTTTTCAAAGTAGTTAAAAGTATTTGTAAACAAATACCAAAAGTGGGCATCAGCCACTTGGAAAACATAAAGTAATGTCATGATACATTTCAGGGAGATCCTGAGCTAGGACTCCCTGGTGAGTAATGTCCCTGACCCTCACCCAACCTAAGACCACCAGGAAATCATTTGCAAAAGCACCATAGCCTATCAAATTATTCCCGAGTCTCCTATATTTCTTGCTCTGGTAGTAAAAAGTATTTGTGTAATATAAACAGTAAAGAAGATGTAGTCTTTGCCATTTGCAGGTTATTATGTAAAACTAACTCATTCAGAAAGATTTGTTTAATGGCCACTTGCAGAAGGCACTATTAAGCATTTTTCTTTATTATAGATTTGTTACAGATTATAGATTTCCAGTATCAACTGTTTATTTCATTGGTGATGAGTTAAGAGAGAAGCAACTGCAGGGTAAGTGAACAGCAGGAGCAATAATTCAGAAGCAGTCAACTTGCAATAGGTTGAGAACATACCAAAGTAATTTTTTTCCTGATGTGGCTAAAATTGGAGGGTTTATGAAGAAGCTAAGCATGAGGGAAGAAGTCATTTTGAACAAGCAGTGACTCATTAAATAAAAGATTAGATGAAGTAAAACTAATTCAAAAACTTTTAACTTGGAATCTGGAAGATTGGTGGTATCTTGATAGACTATAAGCTTCAACTGTACTTTCAGACCTGTTTTTATCTGAACTTGAAAAATGGCTAGGTGTAAGGCAGGAGATGAGGGCAAGCAGACTGGATGAAAAACAGGATATAACATGTCAATTACAAAGACCCAGAAAAGAGGCTGAACAGTGGGATGTGTCCTATAAATCACAGCTGAGATTCATGGGCATAGCAACTTCCAATGGGCTGGATCTGAGAGGATACAAAGATGGTGGCTGTTGACTTTGCCACCACTGCCATCTTCCTGTTTCTGAAATAGCCCATTCTGCTTGTAGGATGTATCACTTCTTGTTCTTCTCTTTTCTTCACTCTTTCCTGTTTTTCATTTACTTTAAATAAAAGTTGTGTTTACTTGCTCATCAGTTGTGCTGGTCACGTTTTGGGCAGCACAAAAAGATCCTGGAACCACCAGACATGGCACCATCTGGCAAATTACCTACAAATATCTTTGCCAACTGTAGAAATTATGCTACTTGGTGGTATTTTACACAGCCTTTTATTCAATTACTGAAAATGGTGCTAATTCAAAATTTGTACCTGCAAATTCAGCATGGTGTCAGGCGTGAAGCAACTACTCAAAAACAATTGTAGAAGGAATGAATGAGTTAAACATATAAATAAATAACTTAACAAAGCACAGTTCTGTGTTGGAAAAAAGCTTTGACTTGAAGACTAAGAGAGTTGCATTCACTTCCACACTACTGATTGTGAGGTGACCTTAAGAAATTCACTAGACCTCTCTGATTTTCAACATTGGTGTGTAATAAACCATTAATTAGATGTCTCTAAGGTCATGTCCAACTCTGTTAACTTTATATTGGGGCTTCAATTTGTGCATCTTAAAAAATGGTATGTAATAATGGCATACAATAATCCCTTATAATATTATTTGATTTTTTGCATATACAAACAGCCATTTAGCTCAAAATATTGCATAAGAAGACTGGTGATATCAGACAAGACATGCAAACTTGTGGCTTGAATTTGAACTCACAATTGGAGGCATTTTTCTGGTTCTCATCTAGGTAGGTTCTCTGCTGTTACATCTTCACTTCTCCTCCTTAGCTGCAAGTTTCTAAAGAAAGTTTTCCAGATGCTGTTTTACTTGATTTGGTATAATTCTAGGTTCCCTTTCTATGGCACACTTGAACCCTCCTTCAATTCCAGGCCATACTTCTGAGTGGAAATTGAACAGTAAAAAAATATATTATTATGTTTCTTAAGGCTCGTATTAGGCTTAGTAAGTAGTATTATTATATATGTGTGCAATTTTCTCAGCTAAAATGCAATATGTAACTGAAAAAAACACTTCTTTCAGTCAGTGGCTAGAAGTGATTTATGATACGAAATGTTTACTATATATCTGACCTAGAAAACTCACAAAATCATGCAAACCAACAGATCAAATCTTCATGTTCACATTTAAAAATGTGAAACTGCCCAGGTCAGCCAGGGCATGCATTTCCAAAAGTCACCAAGTACTGAAAGATGTCACTTCAAATAAGCTATTCCATTGTCACAGTGGACAACCTGGTGAAACACCAGACTGGAACATAGGATGGTAGCTCAAAAAGAGTGCTAAATTTTTCATTGTGTATGTTTACAAATACAGACAGTCATGACGAATTTAAAGTTTTAGTTGTAGGCTCTCTGGTCACTGAGCATATCCAGATGAACAAACCTCTTATGATGTGCCACAGAACTGATAGAGAAGCTCAGGGCCAGATGAACCTATACCTGAGACACATTGAGATGACCTTTACTGAAAAGGAATATACTGTTCTTATGATAAAGAAGTTGGACAGAAAAAAAAACATATGCCAGAATCTCAGCAGAAACTGATTCAGCCAAAATTTATAGCTGTGAAACATACGCAGCATAAAATAAATGCAAAAATATTTTAAATAGTATTTCTAACACAACTCTTTTACAATTGATACTGAATAAAAATTTATCTTTCTGGTTAATAGTTAGAAAGTGTCATCCAGGGCTGGAGACATAGCTCAGCAGTAAAGTGCTTGCCTAACATGTTTGACATCCTAGATTCAATGCCCTGCTCCATAAACAAGAAAATCAAAAGACATCAGCTAATTCTAAGTCAATACTAGAACAGAGGCTATATAATATAATTTATATTCTTATGTTCTTAAAGTTCCCAGCAGAAGAATTTGTAGTGTCATAAAGTCAGGCAGTTCTTAAAATACATGCATGAGTGAACACACACACACACACACACACACACGCACACACACACACACAAAATGGGTTATGTGAAATATACAAAGGAACCCAACTGAAGAAGCTACAAATGATCAATTTGAATACCACAAAAAAGTAATATTGGTTCACAATCCAAAGCATAAAATATATATCGTAAATCCATACTGATATAAATGATTGAGTAAGTAATACATGGAGGAGGGTAGACAAATCTTTCACTCAGTTTATGCAGATACCACACCCCTTAAGGGACAGCATAACTCTCCATTACACAAGTGTACTATGCACACACTGTCAAAAGGGAAGAATGGAAAGAAGACCCTGAAACACCACTTCAACGAAGTGACCAACAATGTTGTGAGGTCCTCTTAGTGATATAGGGAAAAAACTCCCAATCTGCTACCTGTCTAGTACTGAGTTTACTTTCTCTAAAATCTGAGAATGAAGTTTAGGAACAATGGAGATTAAGTGCAGAATATATTTATTTGGAGAAAGAAAACATCTGTCCAAGAGACAGAAGGGTTCCCAAGTGGATTGCCAAGGACCTTTCCTTTTCTAGGGATTTTTACAGAGCAAATCCATGAGGTTAGGCAGGTTCAAGGTGGGGCAAAAAATAGGAAATCACAAGGTATGCATGAGGTGGGAAAAAACTATGGTCAAACAATAGGATTATTAGTATAATTGCTCAAGTAAAATTGATTTGGTTGGGATCAAATGGCGAAGCAAGTCACACAGCAAGTGGGCATGAATATAGAATCAGGGTTCTTCCTATAGGAGGTTGGTTAATGGCTCTTCCGGACTTTCCCAAGGTGATGTATACCTATTTAGAATATCAATCCCTGATGTTTATCTTTAGGAAGTATGTAGGTGCACTTGTTTCATATTTTGTTTTGAGATCTGGCCCATAGTGGAGGTGCCTGACTCCCCTACCATTGTAGGGTATCTTGTCTTCTGCACTGGCTCCTTTGAGGGCCCAGCCCTATCCAACTGCCTATAATAATTTTATCTATTGCTGCCTGCAACATTGGTAATACATATATAATATATAATATATGCATTATATATTATATATAATATATGCATTATATATTATATTATATTATATTATATTATATTATATTATATTATATATAATATATATTCTTAGATATAATGAGAATGACACTTTACATTTGTAATCTTCTTTCTAGAATCTATAACCCCAGTCTAATCATGAGAGAAATATTAGACAAGTAACAAGAAAGACTTTCAAAAAACACTTGACCAATATTCTTTAAACCTGCCAATGTGATGAAAAATAAAGAAAGTATGAGAAACTGCCACAGTCAAGAAGAGGCTAAAGAGACATGATTAAATTCAACAGTACCCTGGAGAGGATCTAGAAAAGAAAACAAACAAGACACTGGAGAGGGAAATCTCAGGTGAAAACCAAGGAAATATGAATTATGGACTTCAGTTAATAACAAGGTATCAATACTGGTACATTAATTATAACAAACCACACTAATGTAAGATGTGAGTGATTAGGGAAAGTGAGTATGGAGTTTAGGGAAACTTCGTACTTTTTGCAATTCTCTGTAAATGAAAGCTATTCAAGGAATTCATTTGAAAAAAATCAGCCAGAACCCCCGTTATACTCAGCTCTAACACAACGTGGAAATTCAAGGAAATTTCAAAGTAATTCTCAATAACTTAGGAAAATTAAATAGCATCATATACAGAAGAAAGAATTTTTCAATCTAGGGAAGAGAAAGATTAAAGAAAAGAAGAGTTACTGATTTCTTTTTTCATTAAAGAAAATACAGGCAAAATCACAAAACAGCCTAAAGAGGAAACAAAAGTTTTCATAATTCCATGTAGCACAACTACTATTACTATTTGATTTTAAATTTTAAATGTCTGTATTTTTGTACAGTTTTCATGGTTACAGTCACATTTGATAGTTTAATTTCTTGCAAGATTTTAAACCCTTGATCATGACAAAATTTACATAGAGCAAGTTAATTGTCCTCATTTTGCATTAGACAGGATTAATTTAATTGAAAAGGAACTACATTAGCTTCCTACAACTGCAAGGTATTGAAAATCTACTTTATTTATCTAGGATACAATATAAAATCACATGGAGTTTAATAGTCTATCTCTTGATTTTATAATGAAGATTGTATGACATTCAACAAACTAAGAGCAACAGACATAAGAGATAGGGTACTAAGAACGTTGGAGTGGGAAACATTAGAGGAATTTGTAAAACATGTATGTGTTTCAGAAGTGCACTGTGCAAAACTTAAAAAGATGAGAAAATGTAAGAGCATAAGGGCTAGTTTGTTTAGCAAATGTGTGGTGTGGGAATACGTTGACAGAGGGAGAATGTGCTGAGAGTCAGTGGCAGAAGTACTAACATTACTAAAATCTCTAGTTGCCGCTAGGTAGGAACTTACATTCAGATACATTTTCTTAAAATTTGATACAATGGGTGTCTTCTCCTCCTCCTCCTCTTTCTTTTTTCACTGCTGAATTCTATAAGGATTCATTTATTTATTTTTTAAGTATTTTATTTTAAAGAGAATAACACAAAGCAAAGCAATAAAACAATGCAAACAATATTGGATGTCCAAAACAAGATGAAATCAACCATAGTTACTGTAATGTGTATTGTCATTCTTTAAACAGATGCTCAAACCACCAGACATAGGCATGAAAAGTCAATCAAACAGCACAAGCACTAAATTGTTTCTTCACTTCAGTTGCCATCATCTCAGAAATTTCAGGTGTGTGGCTTCTAATTTCTTCTACAATGAGCATCTTCTACACAAGAATGTTTGAGGTTTTAAAATCAAATTGAGGCAACTGGAAACTCAACATTCTTGAGCACATATTGCCATCCAGTGGATGAATGTGCATGATGCACAAACCATTTGCAAAGGAAAAGACAAAGACTGTAGGGAATGATATGAAGCTGGGGGTTTAAAGCTCTGTCATGTTCAGTGAAAGGGTTGTGTTAGCTGTGATCCAAAACTGAATTACATCACTCACTCAGAATGCCAGACTAGATTTTAATACATATTTCCAAGTATTCTGAAAAACATAACCAGAGGCTTTCAGTAAGGAAGGAAAAATATTATGAAATATGCACTTAAACACTAAAAAATCTCATTAATGTTAATGAAACATATGCCCAATTAGATGAGTCAATGGTACTTAACTTACAATAAGACAGAAAGAGGGCTGTCAAACCAAAGATGAAAAATTTTACTCTTGACTCCCCAGAGTCCTAAAAGTTCTGGCACAGTCTGAAATGAACTACATTTTTCACACAATAATTTTAATTTCCCTTCATCAGAAAGCAGATGAAGATTTACAGTGAAGATTTACAGAGACAATGGATGGAAGTTGGATCACTTAAATAATTATCAAAGCCGTATTTATGTTGGAATTTCCTAGTGGTTCAACTTGGAGGAGCACAGCAGTATTTTTTCTTTTGGGTAACTCCATAAGGGTTTTCTGGTGTTCTATAGATACGTCAAAATCTATTTACTATATTTTCTAAAAAAAGAATACTAGTACTTATGAGATTGGCATGACACTGAAGCTCCAAGGCAATCTTGTTGGAGCCTTTATTGTTTTGCTGTTACACAGGATCCTCACCAAGAGGTTTCCCCATCCACTTTTGAACACCATTACATAGGAAATCCATTAACTAAAATATTTCTTCATTGTTGGATCTGGGATTTATTGATTTTGCCCTATTTTGAAGTTAATAAATTAGCCTCTCACTATTATGGATATTAGCAGAAGACATGAGATGCTTAGGTGAGGGACAAGGATTCTATTAGCAAGCAGCACACGTGTCACATTTGAGCCAGTTCTTCTAGGCACTAAGTCTTATGGGAGTAACAGAAGAGGCCAAGTGTATTATGTGCACACAGTTGGTTTGTTACTAGGTTGAGAATACTGGGCCTGGGGAATCCCCTACTTTTATAATAAATGGTAAGCAAGAAGGCTTTTTTTTTTTCTCAAGCAGGACTATAATTTAGCCTTAAAGTTTGCTTACCACAAATATAACCTTGTAGTTTGGAAGACGAGCAGTCAGGGCTTTGCATTCTTCGTATACGGTAGAAAAACTGTTAGCTGTACAGGCCCATTGGTCATTGCCTTTCCCAGTATTCATACTACGCTCAAATCAGCCTTCTGATAGTTTTCACCTCTTAGTTCTGGTATTTTTTTAAACCTCTACCATTTTTTTTTTACTTCAAATGCAATGCTGTGTGCTATCCTATTATTACTGAAATTTCTTATTGACACTGAAACTTTCTCCAACCTACTTATTTCTAATCCTATCTTCCCACTCATCATATCTGACTCTGAGTTCCCTCACTCTTAACATTACTTTTCTCTGAAATTTTTAAGGGTTACTTTCCCAAATGGATTACAATACACCCAGCCATGGTGTAATCACTTCAGATCAAAATGGAAATACTACCTTACTTATCACAGAAATGTACTTTTTATATGGCAAACTAGCTCCTATGAGGTTTTTTAAAAATTCAATTTGGCAGCTCCATTATTCTAACTGCAAAATCCTAACTTTTACCACAAAGTGCTAGTGTGGGTTAAAAACTGGTGGCCAACATAAACACCAGCTGAACTGAATCAGCGTGGTGCTGAGCACGGATCACCCACCTGCGGAAAGTTACCAGCGTAAAAAAGTGATGTAGGGGGAAGAGCATAGTGTTGTGGGTTCTCCTAAGTGTTGTTGTTTGGAGCTGTTGATTCTCCCAGAGGAGTTTGCGGAGTTTCTTCCCTGATATGAACTTGGCTGTTCTCATCATGGGAGGAGCTCGGGACCTCACTGTCACTGAGAATGGCTGCGGTTCACTTTGGGGAAACTCTGGTTGTTACACTGAGCATCGCTTCCTGGCTCCAGAGTGGAAGACGGTGCTGCTCCATCTCCAGAAGCTTGTCATGCTGGCTTCCTGAGATGAACTCAGCTGTTCCATCATTGAAGGGGCTTGGGACCTTAATGCCATGGAGGATGGCTGTGGTACTTTTCGTGGGAGCCCTGGTCCTTATTTTGAGTGTTTCCTCTTGGCTCCAATTAGAACTGTCAGCCTACTAGCACAGCTCCTTTACCCTACTGACCTTAGACTTTCTAGCTTCCACCGCTGACCTTTGAGCCTACCCAGTGCAGATCCATGAAACAGACTTGCGTGAATCATTGTTGTGGGCTCTAGGCCTACAGTAGGACTTGTGGGAGGCACTGTCATGGGCTCTAGGTTTTCAGCTGAACTCATGCAGGTTATTGCCATGGGAAACAAACAAATCTCAGCTTTTAAGTCCAAGCTGAGAAAGGGAAAGGCTTTAAATTTGTATCAGAATAGACGAGTTAGTAATGCAAAATTTTCAAGTTGGAAGCGGTGGAATCTAATGTTGAGTAAAGAAATACAACCAAATGCCAAAATAAATGTCCTTCACAAGTATTTTATAGTACTTTTAATGTTATTTAATTAAATATTGAAGATATAAAAGTACCCAGTAAATAGTGGTCCCCTAAATTCACTACATATTAAATCATCAGAAAGTATCAAAAACCACTGATGCTTTTTCTATTCCATATTCAGATTTAATTGGCCTGGGATGTAGCTTAGACAGCAGTTTTTAAAGCTTACCAGGTGATTCTGTTGTGCACCCAAGGTCAAGAAAAGCTCTAGATAAACAGTCTACCTTTCCTCAAAATATCTTTCACTATTTTACTATCAAGTAACAATGGAAATTATTGAAAAAATGGAATTTTCACAGACAAGATCTGCATTTTGATCTTTCCTTGTCACTGTCATATAGATTTGATTAAATGCTTTATATTCATTTCATTAAAGGTATACAGATAAACTCCAAGGATAGGATGTAGTGTAAAAATGTTAAAAGTGTTATATTTTTAAAAATATATATTTAGTATGTTTTATTAAAGTGGAATTAGTCTTGTAAATACTGGCTCATAACATACTTGATTCCTATATAAAGAATGTATCCTAAGCATATATTGCCATACAAGTGGGAAATAGGAAGGTTAAAGAAACACAGTTAAATGCCATGAAAGAAGCCTTTATTATAAGCCTTTATTCTTTCCTTTGAACGTCGAATGTCACTATTAAGTAAATTCAACCAAACACTGATTTAAAAATACCTAAAAATTGACACAACGCACACTCCAAAATATGATTATCTTTGTTGTTACACCTTTTATTAGATCATAAATGGATTATTTTCCCTTCTTTCCTTTTTTTCTCACTGATGATTGCAAATGTGGTAAAAGTTTTGTTAGAAACTAAAATATTGAAGATGAGTAAGATATGGCCCTTACTCTGAAAGATCATTTAGTAGAGTAGTAAAGAGCCTAACATTTAAAAATCAGTTCATGAGCCAGGGATTTAGCTCAGCGGCTCAAGCGTAGCCTGGTAAGCTTGAGGTCGTGAGTTCAATCCCCAGTTTAAAAAAAAAAATCAGTTCACAAAGGACTTAACAAATGATGCTTAGAATGAATAAGCTGAAGAAAATGTTCTGGAAAAGGGGACCTTTAGTCTGTCTTAAACAGAAATGAGGTTAAAAATTCTCATGCCTACAAAGCCACAAATAGGTACAAAGACAAGAAGCAAGAGAAAACATTGCTATGGAAGGTGATAACAACAACTGTTGTACATCCAATGCCACAGAAAAAAAGTTGTTTGTTCCTTTAGATATAGCAAGATGTTCCTTATATGATAGAGGCAGATCTCACAGCATTGACTGGGCTCTCACCCTGACTACTGGAACAAAAGCTACTGAGCTGCTGTATATGACCTAGTATACTAGTAACTGTTTATATATCACATAGAATGGAATTTTGGCTCTATCTCCATGAGGAACTAGGGAGATATAAGAGGGCTAAATTCATTTCCTTAGATGTTTACATTGTATACGTCCTTGGTACTGCTTTGCTAGTTTAGCAGAAAGTCTAAAGCAAAGTGATTTTCAAAAAGGTCTGAGTTTCAGTCAATCTTTAATTGCAAATTAACCTCTTTGGTCTAGCCTAGCTTACTGGCACATTCTAAGTAGTGAAAAAGTACACAACGGCCAGAGCGTATGGTATAGACTAGGGAGTGGTGGAACTGAAGAAGTAGGCAGGGGTGAGATCATGACATTTATAAACTTTGGTGAGTGAGTCTTTATCTTGCACAAGACAAGAAAGCCGTAATTTTGAGGGATCCAATATGACTGAATTTGCATTTTTAACAAATAAACAACGCAGTACACAAAAGGATTCAGTAAGACAACTAGAAGACCCGTGTAATGACACAGGTGAGAGATAATGACCATAATGTTTGTGGCAGTTGATGTAGGGACACAGAACAGATGGTAGACACACCAAGTCAGTAGTATGGGAAGGAAAGGGAGGCATTCAGAAACACTCCAGGGTTTCTGGCCGGGCAGCTGCATTAATAATGATTTCATTCTGTGAGATAACACCAGAAGGGAACAGATTTTGGAGGGAAGATGATGATGAGTTAAATTGTATCTGAGAGGCCATAGGCTGCATCCAAGAAACAATTCTAGCCAAGTCTAGATATGTAATTAAAAGTAGTAAACAAAAAATGAAGTTACCTTGTGACTTGGAAATACCAAGTATGAAAATGAAGGTGATAGAGGGATTAAAACATATGACTGAGGTGAAGCAGTTGAGATGAGATGTAAACTAAAACAATGTGTGATGCAAAATTTTATTAAAAATGAAGATTAAAAACTCAGTTTGTCACCATCAGCACATTTATTTTCTACCAATGTTTTTCATAAGAGTACTTACAGAGAACAGTTGGAAAGGAACATATTTTTGAGCTATATACTCGGCTGGAAATTTTAATCGTTTAATAAAACACAGTAGCTAGACATCTGAATCTTCTGAAATTGCAGTAAAACAAAAAACTTTGTTCAAAATACAGAAGTGATATATTCACCTCAGACATTTGGCTCAAGGCACAGGAAATGTGAGGTAAGCACTTTCTCAGAAAAAAAAAGCATGTAAGAGGAATATAAAAAGTTGTGTCAACATGGTTGACATGTAATAATTGTGTATTCAGTCTGAATGTGTTAATTCAGAAAAAGCTGTACTGGCAGATTTCTTTTTCCTTCATTAAGCAGTGACGTAGCACAGAACAATGCACTGCTTACAGCAGCTGCCTTGTCTTTAAAAACATCAGTAAGTTTTACAACACTGTGGATAATGGAAATGTGCAAGTCCTAGACCAGGTTTCCCACAAACACATCCAGTAAGCATACACGCTATGCTTCTCATTCTCTGTTGTATAATTTATGTAAAATTTATAAAGAAATCTACAATTCCACTGTATCCACTGTGTTTGTGCTTATAAATTTATGTTAGGTAGGACAAAAAGGCTATATGCTACACTTGATGTTAACCATTTAGCACACACACATAAAGCCATGGAAACACACACACAGACACAGGTAATTAAGCAGTGCTTTCTTTAAAGTGTTGGACTGTTGTAGCACTCTCCGAATTCACACAAAAATTAAAATAGGTACGTTGTAAGAATAATTTTAAAAAAACAAGTGAACATAAAGTTTGAGATACAAAATGATGTAACACATATGTCACTGTCCTCTTCCATCTTTCATGTTTTGGATCTAAGCGTATTATGTTTTTGTCATGTAACACAGTATAAGCTTCTGAGCCACCCACCACCCAAAATCTACCCCCACAAGAACAGCTGTTAGCAGTTCTACAGAAGAGTGAGGTGGTTGAGCGTTCCCAAATGTTTTTATCTATTTAAAATATAATACTGTTACCAATTTTGAAATATACACTCCCCCCATTTTTGTGCATGCACGAGCGTGCGCACACACATGTGCACACACACACACACACAGAGAGATTAAGTTCCCAAGGGTGTGCCAGTCACACTGCCATAGTGAAGCCTGGGCTCTGGCCACACCTTGGGAATGCACTTGCTCTTTGAGTGTGTTGGGGGGGATGTTATAACTAGCTGTATGTCGTTTGTACTTGGCTTCAGTGGAGGATGGCATTTGGCAGAACCTACAGAACCCTGGCTCAGAAGATCATGGGACCAGGAGGGCAAGTCATTGCGGCCCAAGCAGTGGGAGTGGGTCGTGGTCTGAGGGCATCATCCACCAGCCATCTCTCTTGACTCAGCTTGTACCGAGAAACACTAACATCACCAGGAAACTTCTGAATTTGGCTCTTTGGTTGTGTGAGGCCAGCTCCAGTCCTGGGGAGCACTCACTCTGCTGGTGCTGTGGAAGCGGCTGGGTGCAGACACACATTGGGGATGCTACCTCTCTCTTCTGAATCTGATTTCCAACATGCAACTTCTCCCTCTAGCCCAAGGAAGATCCAAAACACAGGGAAATAAAATGATTTATCTTTGTTTTGGAAGTAATTGTTCAAAATGCATAACTGCTGTCTGCATGTTTAGATTCAACATTTATAAAAAGTTGATTGTTAATGAGAACCAAATTTACACTGGCTGAAAAAGACTGGTTTGACTATGCCAAGAAATGACAGTGCTACTTGTAGAAACACTGCCCCCTAGTGTTAAAATTATCTCGTTAGTTTTATTAAGTGCTGACACAGTTAACTATTCTTAACAATTTAAAACAACACAAAGACCATGTTCTTACCATATGGTCTATTAAATTTTAGTTTGATAGTAATTCAGCATAAGTCATGCAATGAAATATCACTGACTTTACAAATGTAACTCCTCTTAAAGTAAAATGGCAACCAACATTACCTATGTGCAGTTAGTACTGTCTAGATTAAAAACAAAACCTAATAGACATCAATGTTTTATATCCTGCAAGGATACTGCAGAGACAATAAGGCATGATTGCTTAATAACTTGGTTTCTCAGTTACTGAATTAATACTTCTCACTCAGTAATAATAATGAGACAACTTTTCATTAGATACTTTGGCACAGATAATCCAAAATCAAATTTTATTTAGTTTTGGAATACTGTGTATACTAAATAAAATGTGACTGCTAACTAAATACTGTAAATTACAACTTTAAAAAATAATACACAGTGAATTAGAAACTCATCAAGCTTTCTCAATATGTGGTATTATTCCTTAATCTTTATTGTTACTATTAAGCAAAACAATACTTTTCATGAATCTGAAATTTCTGTATTATTTGTGATCAATGCCATCCCTGAAATGAAGTATTGTATTTATTTTAAATTTCACACTGGGCTACAAGATGCACGGAAGAAGTAAATTAAACAAGATACCAAACTATGGCAACTTACAACATACACTACTACAACATACACTACAGTATTTTGGCTTATTAACTTTCACTGTTTATTAAACATCTTGATGTCTATAAATCTGTTTAACCTATCCCAGTACCTCAACAAAAATTTTAAATGATATATGAGTAAAGAATATTATTGTAAAGTTAAAAAAAATAAAATTTAGGTAGCCTTAACAGTAAAACCTGAGAAATTTAAATCATAAAATATATGTTCTAGTCTTATCACAAATTATGTGACTTTGAACTTCGCCTGTAGGAGGCTGTTTCTCATCTGAGTATAAACGACAACACCCAACCTATATATTTCATATAGCTACAAAGGTATTCTGGGTAGTTACGTAAGCAGAAATTTTGGAATCATCAATGACTTGCCTAATCTTCTTCACCTCTCAATTCTATTATCTATTGATTCCATCTCTCTAACAGTCTCTCTAATCCATCTACTCTCCATTTTATTTTCTACTGCTTTATTGGAACTTCATTCTTTTTTGAAATATTTTTACTGACTCCTATTTAAACTCTCTGCTTTTGTTTCTCACAATATAAATCCATCATATTAGATAATAAGGAAATAGAAACACTTCTCTGCTTTTGATGCCTACCAATTGCCTGGAAAATAAACGCCAAACTTTTGACATGCCATTTGAGACTCCTACCAATCTATTTCTATCCTGTTTGTCCAGTCCTCATTCTGCCCACACTGTTCTATCTCTAGGACACGGTATAAATTTGCACAGTTTCATTCTCTGGTTCATGATGTTCCCTCACTGTTATGGTTGTTCTTCATTTGCTAAAAACCTATACATACTACAGCCTGCATATCATTTTTGCTGTAATACCTTCTCTATCCTGCCTCTTGGGTAAAATTAACTTCTTCTTTCTGTACTCTCTATTGTTTTTAAAATTAAATTTTAGTTGCAAGATTTGTTTTCTGCAGTGCACTGGACTCAAACGGAAAAAGTCTTAGCCATTTTGGTTAATTTATGCATATCTGACAAATGAATGTTCAAAAAATATATTCCTGATTTATATAATAATGAGAACATTTTATAATCATCTTCATCTATAAAAAAAAGTCATACATTTGTAGTCAATTATCATTAGAATTAAATACAAATCATTTGGATTTGGTAATAATAGTGAAAATTTACCCTAAAGATGAATTGTCCATTGTAATCCTCTATGTTTTACATAAATCAGTTAATTTTTCCCTTGCCATCAGTTTGGAAGAAGTATGAAAAGTTATGTAAAAATCCAGTCAAGTATCTGTAAAATATATAGAAATAAAATATGAGGTCCTTAATAGTAAAATTAGAATATCAAGGGAAGAATCATAAAATCTGTTAAATTTTTGTTTGTATTAAAGAACTAAAGACATTATAAAAGCTAACAATAATAATTCAGTTAAAAATAACCTTGAGGAAAATTGCATATACAGTGGACTAAAGAAGTAGCACTAAATCATTATCATGATATATTTTGTATGACTCTCTTAAGAAACCACCTGTAAGAAACATCATTTTACTTGTGAAATTATGTTGAACTTTGCTTTCTGACTATAGATAAGGCATTAGCAAACCAACCACATCCTGTGGGCCAATGTGAACCCTCACCTGGTGTCTTATAAAAAAAATTTTAACTGGTACAAAGACATACAATTCATTTCTGTATTGTCAGTATCTGCAATACTCTACAATAGGAGAGGTGAGTAGCTAAGATAGATATTATATGCCCCATAAAGCATATTTACTATACAGTTCTTTAAAGAAAAATTTGGTCAATTCTAGTATAGACAGAAATTAGAAATATAGCTGAAAACTAAGCTAGCTTGCCTATTTATGGATTTATTATTTTAGAATTTAGAATCTTTACCCAAAAAATCCTGCTCAAAAATTCAAAAAAAATGAAAGGTATGAAGATATTATGATAGAAAATGTAAAGATGTCAAGTAGGCAGTAGAGATAAAATTCATATTTTCATACATTTAACATAAGTTTGTCTCATTATGCTTGATTAACTAGAAAAACAAGTGCCTATTCTTTGCATAATACAGTATGTTATTTTAAAAAATGAATTTTTTGGCCACTATTATGTCACTAAAAAGTGTAAACTTAACTCTTCTTAAAGGAATAAAAAAGGAAAATTAAATATTAATTTTAAAATGAGAGGAAGGAAAGGCTAAAAGAGGCATAAGAGTGAGGGAAAGAAATGGGAGGTAGGAAAGAGACTGGAGAGAACTGAACAGAGTCTGAAGAGAGAAGGAACCTACTGTACCTCAGTCTTTAACTGATATGAAGCCAATCTGTGTACCAAAGTTAAGGCCATCTCGGACGAAGGAGAAAAACTTTTCAGGATGGCAAGATGTACAGAGGTTGAGATCTTGGTTCTGGTCCTGAATATTCTGTGGAAGAATTCCTCCTCGTTCTAGAAGAATCCTTAAAAATTTTTCAAAGGATAGCAAGAATTTATTTCACCAATGCCCAAAGCAATACGAAAAACATAAAGATATTGTTGTAAAAGAGTTCCAGGAAAGATCTAGTTGGGGTAATGTGAATTTTTATTCACTCACACAGGGACCATCAAGATATGATAGCTTTTATCGCCATTTACCACCTCAGTTCATAGAGAGCTGCGCAAACTTCCATATTGCTCTGAAGAAATGATTTGGATACATTCTACAATCAAAATCAAGTGTTTAAAAATTCTCAAGTTATTAGAGCATTTGTGAACAAGATTTACTTCTTTCAAACACATTGCTTTTCAATCATTTAATCTTCACATCTCATGTTTACTTAAGAACCAGGTTTTTCATTTTCACAAAAAATCTGCTCTCTTATATGAAATATAAGTAAATATTAGTGATAATTCTTCTAGTATTCATATTTAACAATCAATTTCAATCCTCTTTACTTCTGTAAATGAGGCTGAATCTGGGAAAGGTTTTGCTGAGGATAGGAATACAATTCAAATCAGATGTCCATTTCCCTTTCTAGAAATGGCAAATAATTTTCAGCAGATATTAAATTAAAATTTTGCCAGGTGGGATGGTACATGTCTATAATCCCAGCACTCAAGAAGCTGAGGTAGGAGGATTGCAGCAAGTTTGAGGTCAGCCCGGATTACATAGTAAGTTCAAGGGCAGCCTGAACTATACTGCAAGACCCTGTCTCAAAAAGCCAAAAAGAATCAAACAACAACAAAAAAATATCAAAATTTCACAGGTTAAAAATGCTGGAGACTATATAAAGGTGAAAGTGGCTATTTATACTACCTATTATTTTTGCCAAGCAATAATACCTCTCTAGAGAACAAAAGTATTTTGAAAATATCAGTTTTTTATAGTTCATTACATTTAAGATAATTTATCTGAATAATAACTCTGAAGTAAAGTATATTCTACCTTTTCTACAGTTTAAGTATGTTTCTTCAAAGGCCAAATGTTTGTTCCTTTATGCTTATATTACTGAGAGATAACAAACACTTTCTGTAATTCAAATTTTAAAAAATAGATTTATATTTTAAATGTTTTTGTGTATGTTAAATATCTGCCAGCTAAATTTTTCTTGGAGTTACAAACTGTTCTCTAAAATAATTTCCATTTCAAAATTAACAAGCAATAATCAAACTTGCAGTTCCAGAATGAAATCAAACATACCTAGTAGCTTTACGGAGGTCAATGTAGGGATTTGGTGAGTCAAACAGTCGTACACATGCAGGATGAAGATTATGAAATTCATTTGCTGATTCTCTGGGAAGAGTAAAACAGCAAGGGCCTACTGAAGGTCCCAGTACAACAATAATGTCTTCCAAACGACAGTCATATTCTGATATCATAGCCTTTACTGTAGCCATAGCAACACCTAACAAAGTACCTTTCCATCCTAGTAAACAGAAAGAAAGAGATAACTTAAAACATACAATTTCAAGTGAAATCTGTCTCTGTGTTAAAACGAACAATTATATATTTTTCAAATCCAGATGTAATAAATCATAAAATTCATTACATTATAATACCTGTTTTTAAAAAATTGTAGTATACAAAGCTCCTGACACAGACATTTAATGGGAGTTTTACTGCACTTCCTTTTGAAAATGTTCTATTATGTTTAGTTTCCACTGGGATTGTATCTTTTTAAATTTCCTTTCTCTCTTTTTATTTGTATTTTGCTAAAACAAATCCACAAAATAAAATATACCATTTTAACAATGTTAAAGCATTTAGTTCATTTATACCATTATATAATCAATTTTCAGGGCTTTACTTGTAAATCTGAAATGTATCCATTAAGCAATAACTCATTTCCCTCTTCTTTTAGCTCTGGTCACAATTTTTCTTCCTGCTTCCAATAATTTGATATGTCATATAACTGGAATCATGCAGTATTTATCTTCTTGTGAGGGGCTTTTCATGTGGCATAAAGTCCTTAAGATTTATTCATGTTGTAGCATGTGTTAGAATTTTCTACCTTTCGAAGGTTGAATAATAATTTTACTGTATAAAGATCACACAATTTACATTTTGTTAATCCACTTATTTGTTATTGTACATTAGGATGCTTCTACCTGTTGGATACTGTAAATAATACTGCCATAAACACGGATGTGTAAACACCTCTTCTACATCCTACTTTTATTTTGGATATATATTCAAAAGACTAGAATTGCTGCATCATATGGTAATTTTTTAAACTTTTGAGGAATCACCATAATATTAATCAACAGAATTTTCATCACATTTTATGTCTTTAAAATTTTTGAAGAGAAAAACAATTACTTATACCACACTGTTTTACACAGTACTTGTACCATTTTCATTCCCAACAACTGTGCAGGAGGGTTCAAATTTCTCAAAACTTAATACTTTCTATTTTCTGGAATTTTATTTGTTTTGTTTTGTCTTAACTTTAGCCATCCTGATGAATGTAAGAGGACACTGTAGTCTTGATTTGCATTTCTCCAATTACAAGTGATCCTGAATAACTTTTCATGTACCGTTGACACTTTACATATTATCTTTGGAAATGTATCTATTCCTTTGCCCATTTTCAAATTTAGTTTTCTTTCCTCTTGCATGAGTTCATTATTCTGGATATTAACTCTTTAGCAAGCATATGATTTGCAAGTATTTTCTGCTATAGGTGGCCTTCCCAATTTAAATTACATCCTTTCATGTACAATCATTTTTAAGACTGATGATGCCCAATTTACCTATTTTTACATTTGTTGCTTGTGCTTTGAATATCTAAGAAACCACTGTCTAATCCAAAGTCATAAAAATTTACACTAATAATTTTCCCTAAGAGTTTTATAGTTTCACGTCTCACATTTAAATCTTTGATCTATTTTTACTTAATTTTAAAATATGATGTGAGGTAAGAGTGCAATATAATTCTGTATGTGGACACTCAGTTTTCCAAGTATTTTTTTTTTTGTTGCTGAGACTGTCCTTTTTCTAGAGGATATTACTAGAGGTAAAAGGCATTTGACCGCACTCAAGGCTTTTTTGATTCTATGCTACTCCACTGGTTTATATGTTTGTCGTTAGACAAATACCACACTATTTTGATTGACATAATTTTGTAGTAAGTTTTTAAATCAGGAAGTGTAAGACATCCAACTTTGTTCTTTTTCAACACTGTTACAATTATTCAAAGCATCTTAAGATTCCTGGCTTAAAAATACTGGCACTCAGCTGAAACTCAGATTCATTAGGAATCCACCTATGTACCACCTTCTTTGGGAGTTCAACTCTGAATCATATAATCATATAATTTATACCCTCCTATAATAAGAGTATGTGCCCTTTCTATCACTATACATATCACAAAGCAATATAATTAACTGTCATACCCACCACAAAAAATGTAACTTTTTCTGTTCTACAAAATGGGTACAATCTTTAATGTTTAATTATACTTACCAGAGTGAGCAACTCCACATGCTTTTTTAACAGGATCTGCAAAAACTATAGGTATACAGTCAGCACCAAGAGCTGCTATTGTGACTCCTCTCTGATTTGTGGTTATTCCATCATAAAATTCAGGTTCTTTTTTCCCCATAATCCAGACTTCATTGGCATGATCAGTCTAATACCAAAGATAGGTGATAAAAATGCTTTGAAAATGAGACTTCTCAAAATTTTACTGAAAGTACTTATTTCAGTACAAAATTACATAATTAGTATAAGAGTATTAGAATCCAATAAGCATACCACTTTAGAATATAGTAAAATACCAAATGCAGTATCTCATACACATTTCACTGAAAGAAAAGCAGACTTCAAGTTTCAATATGATCCATCATGAATGGAGAAGATACCACTTAAAATGGATAAATCTCTACTTGTAACATTTTCCACAAAGTGTAAATTCACTTATAAAAGAAAATTAAATGATAAAATCAATAATAATTTTACTTCTCCAGATTCAAGCATGAGATATGGTTTGGAAACTATGGTGAATGTTTAAATTTTTAAAATATAGTAAAAATACACAATTCTATTTATCCCCCTCAAAATACCACCTTCACTTCAAACATCCCATTGCTTTGCCATTTTCTAAAGTAGTTCTGGGAAATCCTTTTTTGTGAGTGCGTTTAGTTGTGCTTTTACGGCTGCCTCATTGCCCTGAATTGACTAAAAACATTTATTTTCAAGGTCATTCGACTTTGGGGGAAAAGCTAGAAGTCACACAGTGCCAAATCCAGTGAAGGGAGAATGAGGACACACCATAATGTTTTTAAAACTCTTTCCTTTTCATTTGATAACACTTGGCAGCAACATTCATAAAGTTTTTTAATCACACCTCATAAAGACACAGGAAAAAGCTGGGGGGAGTATTTTGCGGGAGATTACTAACAATGTATCCTTTACAGTAGTAAATTTTTAATTTAAACATTCAATGTATATTTTAATCACATCCCTTAAAGCTAGAATTCTGTGAAAAACAAAACAATATCCCATCCATTATGCCTCTAGGTTTCTCCAGTGTTAATTTAGGAAATTATGGCCTCTGTCATCCACAATTCAGGATATGTGTGTGTGTGTATAGATATAGATATAGATATAGATATAGATATAGATATAGATATAGATATAGATATAGATATATACAGCGTACAGTATACTCTCTGAGAATTAACCATAATTTTAGAATTGAGGAGCTCCAGGTAAAATATATGTCATAGAGCTGATCTTTAGGCTATGATGTACAAATCTAAGAAAAAGTACTATAGCATTATCCTAAAATGTTAAAGGAAATACTAGAAGCAAGAGTATAGGCTAAGACAAAAATACACTTTAGATTTTCCAAAATTCAAAACAAAATTTTACCTTTACTCGGTAAAATTTCTCTGCATTAAATCCTGCAGTATTTGCCAACCTGCGCAGGTTTTCTTGAACAACCATTTTGGGGTCTCTCCGTTTGGAACTACTGAAGAGATTGAATGAGCTAAGAGTTGGTATGTAAGATATCCCACCTGTTCTTGTAGTAAATCCATGTATGAAAATGTCTGTTGAAGATAGTAAAGATTAAGAAGCTGTTTTACAAAACATTATACAGCATTACAAAAGCCAGTCTCTCCAATTAAGCCTTCTTGATTATTTCAGCCTGTGCTTACTTATTCAGCTTCTAATTTTGACAGCACTTTGTTCCATATATTATTACATACTGCTGTTTGTTTTACCTTCTCTATTGGATTAACGCTGTTCTTCTCTTTGTTATACCCAGTGGAATACAGCACACAGTAAGTATTGTTTAACCAAGAAAGAAGACTTTATACAAATAATTTCTTTCTTCTATGAAAGTGTCAATGAGTTGAAGTTTCAGAATTTCTAAACAGAAGATTTTCAGGTTGAGAATCTTCACTTTCAAGGAGAGTTGGAGGATTTGTCTGAAAACTGAATTTGCATGAAGCAAATTATTTAGGATGGCTTTAAAGGAGTCATCCTTTGACACCCCTGACTCACAAAGCCAACTATGACAACTAGCTGGTACAAATGATGCTGACAGATAAAGAAAGAAAGAAAGACCACAAGAGTTAACAAAGAAAATATGGAGAAAGGTGACCAACCTCTTAAGGTTGGATTTTGATGTACACAGTAAAAACAGCACATTGTGGAATATACCTGGGATCAAAGAGGATGTAATAATAGTTAATTTTCCATTCAGGGATGGCAGACTTCTCAAATACGTTTCTATTTCATCCTGGATTTTTTCTAGTTCAGGAGCTGTGATCATTTTTACTTCAGTGGACTGCTTCAAAAGGCCATCCTTTACCTGTAAATCTTCAAACTCAAAACTGTAAACCTGAGTGAAGAGTTGGTCAATAAAAGCCTTCATTAGTGTTTTCCTATGTACCGGTACAATCACCTTAATACTGCTCAAATTTTTTTCATCAACTTTTTGCTTAATGGTGTACAAGGAAGCAGCCATGCTTGGATTACTAACAATCTCAAAGTCGTTCAAGAAGGCTGAAAATTCATTGCTTGTTTCCAATTCACAATTGTTATGTTCACTATCCCGTTCGCAGCTCATATTACTGCAACATATTATGCACAGGTACTGGGCCTTGCCAGCATGGTGGTATCGTACTGTATTTAGTGTCTTCAGTAACGTCCGATGGCAGTTTTCCGGAGAGCCCAATTCCAAGCCAAACAGATCAATCAAAACTGCTTCTGCCATTTTCCAATACTGTACAAAATTCTTCAAAGAAAACTTCGGTGTCAAACAAATAATCTCCAAACAAAAATAACCACAAGCAAGAATTCAAAATCATCGATCCTACAACAGAAATTTGTGGCAGATGAAAATGAAGTAATTGCATTGATCTCTTTCAAAGTAACCAAAAAGTAAGTCTAGAATCATTTCAGAAAAGCTAGTCTATTTGTCATCAGAGACACATGACATGAAATCCATCCCTTATTTTTTGAAAGTGTAGGTATGTGTATCTTCCCAGCAGAATAACAGTTACTGGGGGTTTTGTTATTTTACTTTCTTTATATAGCAGATTTATTTGGAAATTACTTGCCTTAGTCAAAGCCCATTTTTTAATTATAGTATGTTGATCCATGTGATTAGTTCCAGCACGATTATCATATTAGGTCACATGTGAAATAGAAAGGCTTCAAGCTCACCAGGTTAAGCGGAGATGAATCTGAAAATCTCATTTTTACAGAAAGAAATGCTCAGATGAAAAGATTTCCTCTCAGAAGTTACACAGTAGTTTACACCTGGCCACAACTACAAAAGTGACTTCAATTTTGGATCGGAGAAGCTTTATTACTACCTCCTTTTTTATCAGTCGCTCTAATTTTCTCACCTTCCGCCCCAGCCCTCCCGTGCCAGGCTGCGGGTCTCCGTGTCCTGTCACCTCTCCTCACCTCCGCTCCCCAAGGGCGGGTCCTGCTGAAGTTTATTCATTTCGCTGGTGAAGAGTGACAGGGTGACCATCCGCCCTCCCCTGCACTCTGTCAATTTCATACACAGCTCCGCGCCTGATCCAGGATCCTCCCACCAGTGCTGGGCTCAGGGGTCGCGGGCTGCGGGTCTACACCCAAACTGCCCACTGGCCGCCCGCGGGAACTCCGACCTCAAGAGAGCCCGCGGCACCGGAGGCACCTTTGCACAGTTTCCACGCATGGCTGCAGCAAGCAAGCAGCTTTGCGGCGTCCCACTCCCCGCCCTGCGCTTCAGCGAAGCCGGGAAGCGGAAAGCTTGTCACCTGGAGGGACCTGCCCGCCTCCGTCCGCTCACCCCCTCACCTACCTCGTACGGCCGCCAAAATCCCTTTGCTCGCAGCTGGCCTCGGCCAGGAGGCCCCGGAGAGCGGAGGGCGGGGCCAGGAGGCGGAGGCGGGGCCAGGAGGCGGGGGCGGGGCCACGCAGGGGATTCCCGCGCTGAGCACAGCGCCGCGCGCCAGCCGCTGCCTCAGCAGTTCCGGGTGGGGCGTGACGGCCCGCGCCGAGGAAGAGGAGCAGCCGGGAGCCAGGCCGTCCGCGGGGAGGAGGCGGGCTATTTGCCGGAAAGGGGACGGTGGGAATGCGGGCTTCGGGGGAGGGGGCGGAGGTGGGAACGAACGGTGAGGCCCGGGCGGCGGGAGCGGAAGGAAGTCCGCCCGCACTGTCGCACGGGAAGATGCGCTGACCCAGCTGTGCGGTCGGGACACTGGGTCTCGTCAGTTCGGGCGTTGATAGCCCTGCCACGTTAGCACATGACAGCTGGGCACGTCCAGGGTTCCAGTAATGGGTCTGTGTGGGGGAAATGTTTAGTGCCTTCTCTCTGCTGGTTCTGCCTCTCTCACTGACAGAACCGGCGCGCTCCACAGCATGCATATATGCAAGTGGACCCAGAACCTTTGCAGTTGTATTTCCAGCCTTTTTACTTTTTAAAATTTGTTTGTTTGTTTATTGTGTAATTTGAAACAGCATATTGCTAAATTGACCAGGCTGGGCTCAAACTTTTGATCTCTCTGCTTCTGCCTCCCAGAGTGCTGGGATTACAGGCAGGCTCCACCTTGTGCTGTCCGTATACCTTTTAAAAATGCAGTTAATAGGACAGTGGAAGGCAGTAATTCTTAGAATTGTGTTAAAGGTACAGTTACCCTTTTAACTGTCTTCCAAGAGTACAATTTATTTATTGAAAAGTATTGAACAGCTGTTATATAAAATACATGTGTTACGGTAGAGAGAGAAAGATACAACCTTCCAAAAAACGAGAATGCTTCCAGTTGAACTGGCTATGGTGGAAGGAAAGGTTCGTCTTATCTTTATTATTGTTCATGTAAGTGCTGAATAATCTTTTCCTGAGAAGAAAGATTATCTGTTATCTGAAAGTTTAAAAGGTGGGCACCTCCTTATTGAATACACATAAGTAGCATCAGCCTACACTAAGAACCCAACATCCATTATCATTGGCAACTATTTTTCATCAAATTTGGATTTTCATTGAAACTTTCTTAAGAACTCTGAGTAGTGACTTGTACACCTGATGGGCAAATATACTCTTGACCCTGAGTTTATGTCAACTGTTACGTTAAGCAAAATAGATGCCTTTTAGTCGCTAAGGTTTAAAATATTTGTCATTGTTTTATAGACAGTAGGGAAAGTCAGATTCTTTAATCCAACAGTAATAGGTGTGTGGGTGGGGGTGGTATTTCCAAATACCGAAGTTGTTAGGGAAGTACGTTCTTGTTAGGGAAGTATGTTCGGTTGTGTTTATATACCATTTCCTTTTACCAGGTGGTGCTTGCTTCATCTCCTAACATTCTCTCTCCCTTATCCTTCTCCAGTGGTTCTCATTCCTGACTGCACATCAGAACTACAAGTGGAATTGTTTTTTTATAAATGCTGAAATCCTCAGTCCAGATGCACATTGAATCAGAATTTCTGGAAGTCAGTCCATGGAATATTTTGCTTTACATTTTTGTTCTAACTTCTAAAGATGATTCAGATGCATAATTCAAGTTTTAAAAATAACTTCCCTACTCGCAAGATTTTCAAATAACTTTTTGGATAGGCGACATGATTTCATCTTTTACACTTGATACTTGTTCTACTTAGAACAAACACTCTTCTTTTTGTATACCTATTTAACTGGTGCTGGTTGTTCAAGACTCTTTAAGCTCAAACATAATTTTTCTTAAATCCCCATACCTTCACCATGCAGAATAGCTTCTGTAACATTTTGTTCACATGCAAGAAGTTCTTTTATAGATGCAGTGTGGACCATAATGAATAAATTGTAAAAGTTGGTTAAACATTGAATTGTATACTTTACAGTGTGAACTTTATGGTATGTTAATTATATAAGTTATATATAATTATAAGTAAAGCTTTTTTAAAAGTAAAGTCAGTTAAACCAGAGAATCATGAAAAAAATGTAATATACTTTCAACTTTTATTTTAATCTAAAATAACAATATACTTATTTGCCAGTCTGTGAGAAAGTCTAAGTCTTTTCTTGGCATATGGTCTTCTGATGGAAGTTCTGCATTTTATTCTCTTGCATAAACCATAAAGTTAAGCTATCAGCTAAGATTTCTCAAAATTTTCTTCCTTTATGGGGAAAATAACTTAAAGGAACTTGGGAAGCTGTGTGCAGCTTTGTTCTTCACAGTCTTTTATAGTTATCCCACACATCTTTATTGGGTCTTTCCCAAATATTAAGCAGATTTTAAAGACAGCAAATTTTATTTTCATGCCTTTTATTTGTTTACATATAATTATAAAAGTACAATATCAGTTACAGCTACCAAAAACAGGTTTAGAAACAGCTCATGGAAGATTGTACAGTTCAACTGGTAGAGCAGCAATAGTCAGACTCACTAAGTAGTAGTTTGCTAACCATAAGCATTCATCATGATACGGGAATTAGTCATTTATAATTTATGAAGGAAATGGAGAGATTTACTTGGTTAGAGATCAAGTGTCTCTCTTTTAATTATTTGATTTTACTACATATCTTCCTCAGAGAAATTTACAGTACTTATTTTGAGGACAATGATAGGATTTGATTGTTAAGAACTACTGGGGAAATCCCCTGACATTCTTATGCAACCTTGTAAATCTTAGAACAAGTGGAATTTTTTAAAAAACTGAACAGTTCTTCATAAGTTATTTACATTGACATTTATGGATTATTACTGAAAAGGCCACATAATATGCAAATTTCCTTGGTGCAAGCTTGTGTTCCCTGGGGCTGTCATAACAGCCACAAACTGGATGATTTAACCTTGGCCAGTCTGCTTTTTTAATGTTGTGATGAAAGTACAAAAGAGGAAGCTTTGTTACTTAGACAGATTACTATGTTATATATTTTGTATGTGGCCTAAAACTTCCTCTTCACTCAAAAAAATGCAAAACTTAAGGCATACCCTAGGTTGGGCCTGGATAGCAAAACAAAGCTTAACCTTACAGTTACGGAGACTAGCAAACTAACTAGAAGTGAGGAATCTTATGAGATTGGTTAGGGAATGCATATGTAGCTTTCCTTGTTTGGTCCCAACTTGCAAGTAGAGATAAGAATTAGTGAAAAATCAAGAACTGGCTGTTTTGAGTCAAACTATATAATTTGACTTCCTGCATTGTTACTTAAAATAGTGGTCTGATGTCCTACAAGTCTAATTTATAGATAACTGGCTTCCTGGGCTGCTTACTGTAAAAAGTGGTTTGGTTTCCCAGTTGGTTGCTGCAGGTTGTGGGTCAGATAATATATTTTTATGGTCATTGTTTGTATAGTCTCATCTGTCATTGATTTAGGGCCCAACCTAAGTCCAAGATCTCAAGACCTTTTACTTAATTATATCTGCAATGACCCCTTTCCAAATACAATCATATTCACTTGTTCTGGTGTTAAGGCATGAATGTATCTTTTTTGGACATTATTCAACCCACTACAAAGCTCTTTTTGGTTTAAAAATAATGCTTGTTTAGAGAAATAAATAAAAGAGGAGTCAGGATTCTAGCTTTTTTGTTGGGTAGAATAATTGGGACAGTCACCTTGGACAGTGTATTTGTGAAGTATCTTTAAGGATTTCACAAAGAGCCTATGAAACACTGTATTGGTTACTTTTCTCTCATTGTTGAGACAGAAATACCTGACACCCAAAGTGAAGCAAGGAAAGGTTTATTTAGCTTACAGTTTTTTGGATGCTTTTGTCCATACTCAGCTGGCTCCACAGGAGGGTACCATGGCTGAGGGGCAACCATTCATGGCAGCTGCAAACAGCAAGAACAAAAAGGGAAAAACACATCTCTTTCCCTCCCTTCCATTATATGCCAGTTACCCGTCCCTGGACGGGTACAGCACTCACACCACTAATCCCAGCACTAGACAACAAATCAATCACAAATTCTAGACTCAGCTGCCTTCACAATTGCATGAGGCTTTGAGGGGACACTTAAGCCATAACAAACACCAAGAATGAGTTATCTTTTATGATAATCTTGGACAAGTCTAGTTTTATTTCTCTGAGCTCTGCATATTTTTAGAGACTTCCTTACTCGTGAACCTGGAGTTTGAGGCCTAAAAAACAAGAAAGATGAATTTGTAATTTACCTAGATAGACTGAAGGAGAAGGTTTAGTAGTGGTGACAGAGTGGACAGAGAAACAAGGAGTTCAGTTTAGAACATATTAAGTTGAAATACTTGTTAGAAATCCAAATGGAGGTATCGTGGAGGCAATTTGATCTAAGCATGTAGTTCAAAAGGGATTTCAGACTAGAGAGAGAAATTGTAGAGCTCTCAGCCTATAAGTGGATTTGTTTCTTTCAAATTTTTGTATTAGTATATATTAGCAGTGCCTCATAGTTACTTTCATCATGAGGAGTTGGTAATATATGTTAACACATCTTAATTCTTTTACAACCCCTTTTTTTTCTTCCCCTGCCTCCTTTCTCCTTGTCTCTGGTTCCCTTTCCCTACAAGTGGATTTTTAAAATATAGAACTGGATGAGATAAGTTGTGAATGAGAAGAAAGTGAGGACCAAGCACTAGGGCATTCTAACAAAAGTGAGAAAGATAAGAAAAAGCCAGCAAAAAAGGCCAGATACGGTGTTTTAGAGAAGCCAGTCATAATTAAATGTGACAAATGATGGCATGAGGTTGAGTAAAATGATGACTAAACTTGTCCATTGAATGTGAGGACAAGGAGAAGCTATAGAGAAGACCTTTAAAGGTAGAGTGGTGAATGTTTTATTCTAGTGAGTTCAAAAAGAATGAGAATAAAGGAAGTATACGACAAATATCTATAAAGGAGAGCAATGAAATAGGTCAGCAGCTGAAGTGGTATAAAAAGACTGGTATTAGTGGTAGGAATTGACTTATGCTGAGTCATTTGAGATAATACATTGTCTTACTTACTTTCTCATTGCTAAGACAAAATACCTGACACCCAAACTTAAAGGAGGAAATGTTTATTTAGCTCACAGTTTGTAGAGGTTTTAGTCCATAGTCAGTTGGTTCCAAAGCCAGGTGGCATGCCAGAGGAGCAGGGCAGAAGAGAAACAGTTCATGGAGTGACAAGCAGAAAGCAGCAAGCCACAAAGCAAGCCTGTCTTCCTTTTTCCCTTGCAGTCCATCCAGGTTATAAGCCTATTGATTAGTACCACCCATACCCAGAGTCAGGCTTCCATTATCTACACCCAGATCCATTCTAAACCAATTTAGTTATCACACACCATTAATCCCAGCATCTCAGACCCTAATCCAGCCACCTCCCAAAAGCCCCACCACCTATGAGCATGTGAGGCTTTGGGGAGAAATCTGGGAAATTATAGATTTGGGAAATTACAAATTCATCTTTCTTGTTTTTTAGGCCTCAAACTCCAGGTTCACTAGTAAGGAAGTCTCTAACATATGTGTCATCATATGAAGAAGGGAATTATGTTGAGTAGAGATTCAAAGAAGTAGTGTCCATGAATAGGTGGGAAAGGAGTACAGAAAAGAATAAGGAGACTATTCATTTCAAGAAAAGTGTAGAGTAGGTACAGGTGCAGAAAAACTATTAGATGGAGTAGTTTAGCCATCTCTGGTATTTTATACTCTAAGTTAAATAAAAGGTTGTCATCTGAAAGAGGTAGAGAAGAGAGCTGAGGGGGAGATTTGAAGACAAGAAGAATGAAATAATCTATGGGACTTGATGACTTCTAAGGACCTCCAATCAAGGGCCCACTTGCCATAAATTATTTTGAATTTACACTGAGATCACAGCACAGTTGTGTCTTTAAAAAGCATAATTAGCTATATGCCTATAAATGAAGCACTCAGTTACATTTTTACCAGAGAAGTGAAGTGAATGTGAAGAATTGGAGCCAGGAAGGATGGGACTTGAGGGATCGTGTAAACAGAAGAATCAATGGATTAGAAATCTTGGTGTGATTGAAGAGCTCTAACGAAATAGTAGATGAAAGGAGTTAGAAAATTAAAACTTACCTCAGAGGGGCCAGATACTAGATAAACTGTGGTAGCTTTTCATTGGTAAAGCAAAGTACCTGAGAAAATCAATTTAAAGGAAGGACTATGTATTTTGACTCTGTTTTAGAAGGTTCAGCCTATGGTCTGCTACCTGTATTGCTGTGGACCTGTGGTAAGGCAGAATATTGAGGTAAGAGCCTTCAAAGCTCTTCACTTCATGGTAGTCAAGATAAAGAGAGACCAGAGCCAGACCAAGGAAAGGTTGAGAGACAAGGTACACCCCATGTACCTCCTTCCTCAATTATACCATCTCCTAATGTTTCTACTACCTTTCGATGTCATCAAATTATGAATTCATCAATGGTTTTAAACCACTGATGAGACTGGAGCCATCATAATCCCAAAAGCTTCACCTCTAAACATGACTACAGTGATAAACCTTCAGTACATAAAATTTTGGGGAACATTATGTATCAAAACTATAACATGTACCATCTGTGTGGATGTTGAAATTCCCAAAAAAATGAGTATTTAGTACATCATATTTTATAATCTAGGGATGAGGAAAGGGAATCTACAAGTCAGTTGATAACAGGGATTGGGAAAGCTTAGTTGGATGACATGAACTTCAAAGACACTAAAAAGTTTTTCTAAAAAAAAGGCCATAGTTTAGCAGTGGTAATTAGTAACAGAGAAATCTCATCTCTACGCCTAGTAACCTGAGGATGAAAAGCAAAAAGGTGAAAGGAAAATTCACTGAAGAGGTTGAAGTTTGGATTTTACTAAAGATCTTGAGTTTCAGAAGCCACAATAGAGGAAGATAAAAGGGTTGAAGAGTCGGTTACACAGTATCATATTAACAGCCTTACCAGGGTAAAAAGGATAGTTCTTCATGATGAGGAGTGATTTAGGAATCTTAGGCTTCTGAAACAGATTACAGAGATATAGTAGATGGTGGGAGTAGTTTGCATAGTGCGTTAAGCAGGTTGTAAAATTACAATTTGGAGAAAAGAGAAATGGGGACTCCTCAGGAAGGTGACATCTCTTGGGAACTTAACTAGGAGTAGGAAGAACTCACTGAGTTCCTTTTTTAGTCATGCAAACTTTGATGAAAATCTGTACTTTCCTGAAATAGTTCCCCAAAAAAGAAAAGTGGAAAGTAGTAGTGGGACTAGAAAGGAGGAAGATGAATGCTGGAGATACAGCTTAGTGTACAGTGTGTGCTTAGCATGCACAGTCCCCAATTCAATCCACAGCACTGTAAGGAACGAAACAAAAAGGAAATTTATTCGTGTCATTTTAATAATAAAAGAATACAAAATAGTTTGATTCTGGAGTGATACATGAGAACAAGATTCTTCCCTTAATTATTATACTTGAGAAGTCCAGAATTGAAAGCATAAACTTGAAATCAAAATTCAAATAACATCTCAGTAGTTATCTGAGTAAATTCTTTGATCTATTTGTATCTTGAACTTTTATGTAAAATGAAAATTATCTTTCCTACAGAGTCAAGAGTTAATGTTTGATTATCAGGCATAGAACAACCACTGTATTTCTATTGTTTTTTTAATGTACCGTATTTAGAATAGTGTCCAGCACAAAGTAATCATGATAAAAGCACTTACATGCAATCAGGTGAGTAAATTTGTTACCAGATTTTTGGTAGAAGCATCTGTGATGGTCTACATTATGTTTGTGTTATGTTGTGGTTCTTCGGTTCTTTGACCTTCCTTGAGAAGATTTGCAAGGAGGCTCACAAAAGGAAAATCAGAGTCCAAAAGTATCAGTTTTAACAAGCTCTTTATTGTGAAACAAACATAGTCTTAGGTGTATACAAAGGTTTAGTTGTCTACGTTATCCAACTAATGGAAAAAGGCATGCATTTTCAAGATAGCTAGAATTTCATGTGACTATGAAACTCAAAAGTACTAAAGGGAAAATTAGATTTGAAATCATTAGCAGTAGTAACCTGGAGAAGTTCTACATGTTGCAAAGAAAGGACATAGAATAATGACATGAACATGGTGAGTAAGCTGAGCATAAAGATAGGCTTCAGAAAGAAGGCAACTTTGAAGTGTAACATGTAGTGCTATGAAACAGGAAAGAATCATAAATTCTTAGAATTTAAGACAATCTACTTGTTAAGCTCAGCATTTCTTTATCTCAGTAGGACACCTCTAGATAGATTCGAATTTCACTTAGGAAAAAATTTAACTTTTAACTTTTTCTCATGTTTTAATTTTAAATTTTCATGTCTAAAATTTTTCTTTTTATGTATCATGTTTCAATACTTCAAATTTTGTTTTTGGAAAACATAATTTGTACATGAGTACTTTTTGTTTAGTTGATCTTTAGGAAAGATATTTAATGAGTTTGTAGACTTTTCTGTGGAGGCTTACTAACACATTCCTTACTGTTAAAATAATATTTTACTTTTTTTTCTTGCCCTGTAAAGTTTGTAACCACTTTAGTACAATTTGGAAAGATTCACAAGGCCTATAAAAGTCAACTAACATTTTGTGCAAAGATTAATCATTACATAAAAATTGATTATGTGCAAACATTAAATACGAGATGACAACTTCTGATTTCAAAAGTACTTACCAATACTGAATTTTTCATTCATTAATCATGAAAATGTGTCCTGTTTCCTCTATGTAGGCAAATTCAGATACCCTTTCTGTAAATCTGACTTTAACTCTGGCAAACCAACACTCTTGTGTCAGAATAGCATTCTCTTCACAGTAAGGTGGAGAAAAATATCTACCCCGTCATCTTATCAATTACTCCTAAACAAGGAATTGACTGAAATGTGATTTTTAAACCTGCTTAGAGCTTATCCTTAAAAAAATCGCTGAACAGGAGCGGTGTATTCTCTACATTCTATACTAATGGGAAAAATTGCTAAGCATTCTTGAAACTTTCTCAGATTCTTGTTATTGTTTTAAAGCCTACTTCATCTTAGTACTACAGGTACCTGCTGCTGATCCATAATAATTACTCTGTATATGGCAGGTGCTGTGCTAAATATGATATACCTTACTTTATTATAATAATCCCATGAGATTTTATAAATTAGGGCAACAAGGATCAAAGAAGACACTAAAGTTTGTAACAGCTGAAAATTGGAGAACTGACTTGCAAATACTGAACTGTTCTACTTTCCTTCAAAGTCTCTTAACTATTGTGTTTTAATTATTTGTACTAATGATTAAATGTCTTTACCATCTCTGTGGTATATATAGTGGTCACAAATACACAAGGAAAAGTGAAAAAATTATCAATAGAGATTATTTTGTAGGAACAAAGACGGTGAAGCAAAAAGGGAAAACGAGATTATAGACAGAAAATGTCAGGCAACAAAGAAAGAAAGAATGAAGTTTTCAATGAAGGTAATAATCTTAAGGAATAATTTAAAAACTAATAAAAAATAGAAATATGAAAGAATAACTGTGTTAAGATTAATAGCAAATTAAAATAGAAGGAAGTACTTACATTTCACAAGGAAGAAACTTACACAGTGCTTGCAAAAGGCACAATATGAAAATATGCAACTATAGTTGTAAGTTGTTTCGACTGTGCTGTAGTTATAGTGTATATGTAAGTGGTCTGGGCAAAAAAAATAAGACAATAAAAATATACTCTTCCGTAAAGGAACAGGGGTAATGTTGTACTAGGCAACTCTGAATTGTCTGTAATTCTTGCCTTTGACTTTGGTTTTATTTAGCGTCAGAATAGAAAGATTATAAAATTCCAAATTTAGTCAGTTTATGAGATGAAAAGCATCATTTATCATTATTTCAAGTAAATAAGCATAACCTTAAAAACCTGCGTTTAATTTTATACCTTATTTTGTCTAGCCATGTGTAAGCAAGAAACGTCTTCATTAACTGATACTGTAGAGCAAATTGCAAAGCAACAACAATCACAAATGTCAGAAATAGAAAAAAACAAAAAAGCTCTGTTCCATTTACAGGTAACTTAAATAATATTTTAAATGTCATTATTTCAAAATTTTTTTAATGATAGAGGATTGACATCTCCATTAAGAATACTTTAATTCTTAATTAATTTTAATTAAATTTAAATTAATTTTAATTTTAATTAATTTTAAATTAATATTCTCCATTTTTCTCTTCTCTTTACATAAAGACTACATGAGGGCTGGGGATTTAGCTCAGCAGCATAAGCGCCTGCCTGGCAAGTGTGAGGTCATGACTTTGATCCCCATACCAAAAAAAAAAACCTACATGAGTATTCCAGGATTATAGAACATTTTATATCCCCAATACAATATAAATATTCAAAAACATCATTATCAACTATAATATAAATATATGAAGCATGACGTGTCACATAGAATTATTTTACATTTGTTTCTATTTGATAGTTGTTTTCTAAAATGTTAACTCACAGAAAATTGTATTGTAAGCCAGTGAAAATTATGGCTTGCGAGTTACTAGTTGTCGGTGAACATTCTAGTTGCTTCTGTTTATTTTCAGCACTTGCATAATATATTCATAATCCCACCATAGGGAAAATGGGAGCCATTCTTGGTCATTGCATGCAGCATAATTAGGTACAACTGTATTCTGTGAAAGTGACTAAAGAAATGAAAATGAAAACAGTGTTTTTGTTTTGTGGAAGTTGCTATTACATAGACTATAGAAATGAAAAGAGGTTCTAGGGCTGAACTGCCTTGTTTGAAAGGCCAGATTTACTGTTTTTAGCTCTGCAGTTGAATTTTTCTATGCCTCTCTTTCCTTAGTTGTGAAAGAGGATATAGAACCTACATCAAAGATTTTCATGACCATTAAATAAGCGAACTTTTAAATATATGTAAAATATATTTTGTAAGGCCCTGGTGGACAGTATTGGGCCTCTTTTGAATTTAGGTATTAATATATCAACAGACATATGATAATTTTATAAATGTAGTAATAAGGATTTCTTATATGTTATTCACTTCTATTAAGAGTTCTTTTATGCAGCAGAATATAGCAATGATAATGCCTTAGATTTCTGTAAAACTCAGTCTTTAAAGTGTTTCACAGACATTGCTTATTTTGAGAGCCTCCATTCTGTTAAGCTTCCTGTTAAACATTGTACTTACCCATGGGTTGTTAATTACCTACTATGAAGAGACAAAGAAATAATTACATACAGGATAGTACTGTCAACAAAAGAAGCATGAACCCAACACAGATTGAGGACTAAAGAAGGAGTGCTCATAAAATAAGAACTGTTTCAAAGTTGAGTTGTAAAGAACACCTGAATAACTGGGTATTTGGGACATACTTAATGGTTAGGTGGTGAGGAGCTTGATCTATCAGGTAGATAGAATGAGAAATGCCACAAAGGCCTGAGATAACATTGTCACACTCACAGAACCATAAGTAATTTGATGGTGGTGTAGCATAGAGTATTTTTTTCAGGTTTGTTTAGCTTACAGTTTGTGGGGGTTTTAGTCCGTAATCAGCTGGTTCCAAGGCAGGGTGGCATGGCACAAGGGCTACACTTCAAGGCAGCAGAAGACAGCAAAAGCAACAACAGCAAAAAATAGGGAGGGAAGAACAAGCCTCTTTCACGCCCTTGTATTGTATACAGGCCATCTACCCTTAGGAGTGTAGCACTCACATCCCCAGGCCCTCTTGCACAGGCTCAGGATGTTTACAGAGTGAAGGCCCTGGTTCTTGCTAAGTCACTTAGTTAAACTTCCAAACTTTTCCAGTTGACACAGTGAACAACATCCTAGAGTAAAGAACATGCCCTCTATACACTAGGATGTAGAGCTGCTTAGGTATTTAGTTAAGCTCCTGGACTTCTCA
>PVJX010017167.1:0-38675 GCA_004027295.1 Dolichotis patagonum | reverse complement strand
CCAGCTCCTCTCTGCTCTTTTAAATCCTCATCAAGAAACTATTATCTTTCCATGCCAGCTGAAATCTTGCCCATACTTAGAAGGCAAAATATGGACTTCTGTTTAGTTCATGGCAGATCTTCAACACACAGGTGAACAACACACAGGAGGTGTATGTCCACCTCCTCCACCTCCTCAGATCAGCCGTCAGGCAGGGATCAAAGCTAAAGTAACAGAGGGGGATACCCGGAGTCCCTTCCTGTTACGAGTTCTGAGGACTGTGTGGGACTTTATCCATAGATAAAGTATGGTCACAGTGACAGGGAAGAACTTGAAAGAATACAGTTCCAGAAAAAAAAGAAGCGGAGAAAAAAAATGAGAAAGAATTTTAAAGCAATCATCACAAGAAGGAGACAAGGAATTGCATGTAAATAAGAGGCAGGGATGAATCCAAGAGTGACTTCCCAAATACACGCTGCACAGGAAGAAGAGTGTGGCCGAGAAGAGTGGCAGAATCTGAAAGAGAAGTGGAGGAGGGAGACAGAGGGAACCAGCGGCAGGCAGGGCTGGCTCTGACCTCCAGGCCCCGGAGAAGCGCGTGGCTGAGCAGAGCAGGAGGCAGGAGCCAGTGCTGGACATGAATGAATGAAAGCTGAGCAGAGTGTGCACTGCAGTAGGGACTTCTAGGCGGATGCGGCAGGGAACTAAATTCAGGGGCGTGCAACCTACAGTTGGTCTTGTCCAGGCAGGAACAAGCGGACGATGTTCGTGAATCCTGACGGATAGTGTACGATAAAGGCAGGGCAAGAATTTCTAAAGAAGGCTATGTCAGGTGACATGGAATTGCAGGTAAAGAAGTAGATGGGGATGAATCAGAGTGACTTCCCTAAAATAGGCAGCCACGTGGCTGGATAGGAGACTTGCAGATGCCGGCTTTCCCAGCTCCAAACTGGAAGAGCTGCCCTTCTTAACCGACTGGGAAAATTCCCCAATTAAAAAATTACTCAGTATTAAAATTTTCCACAACATCAAGGTTAAAATGCTGAAGTGAAAAGATGGTTACATTTTTGTAGCAACATCTGTATGGATATTGTATTCAATCTTTGCAGAAAGCAATATGCTGCACAAAAATATTTCTAGTTATATTATTGTGGCCTCGGCTTGTAAAAAAACACAACAGAATAGGCGTTAGCAAACAGTAGAAGAGACATCAAAGTTTTCAATAGTGTAAGTAGAAAATAGACAAGGAGAAAAAAAGGAGAATCTCCTAGATAAAATGTCCTACTGAACACTTCTGTAAAATTTTTTTTGTATGACTGTCCTAGCTATGCCTTTTATTTATTTATTTATTTATTTATTTATTTATTTATTTATTGGTCTCACGATGTAGTCCAGGCTGGCCTCGAACTCATAGTGACCCTCCTGCCTCAGCCTCCTGAGTTCTGGGATTATACCCAGCAGCCCTAAAGTCATTATGAGTGATGCTAAAAATGCAAAAAACTTTGAGATGTTCCACCGTGGTGGAGAAGCACATCTGATCTTATTGTCTGCACTCACCCCTTAAAATGGCTAATTTTGGCCCCAAGACCCCGACACCATCAGGCGAACATCAGTGAGCGCAGCCCTGCACCTCTCCGCAACTCCGGGAACCTCTGATCAGAGGAACCCAGGTACCTAGCCCGGCCCCCTGGACCACCGGATGGGCAGCCAGGGAAGCACCCAGGACTCAGCAACCGGCTGGCTCGGAGCAACACAGGAAAATGTCAGGAGGAAGGAGCAGGAGGCAACCTCAGACCTCCAGCCCACCAGAACAGGTCCAGGAGACACAGACACAAAAGAAGTTAGAGTCACACACCTGAAATTTCTGAAATGATAGCAACAGAAGAAACACTCGGTGCTTACACTGTATGATTAACTCTGCATGCCTACGTCTGGTGGATTGACAACTATGTAGAGGATAACCAAGTGACTACTGTTGATTTCCTACTGTCTTAATTTAAAAGCCCCATATCATTCTCATTGTTTGGTTTTATTGTTTTGTTTCATTTTATCCTCTTTAAAATAAAAGAAGGGCTTGGGAGCCGCTAGAGGAAATGGAGAGGGGATAACCTGAGCAAACCAACAGGCCCTGCTTCACCAGGCACCGCTGGCCAGGCGGCTGAGACGCGGACACAGCTCCAGCCCACGCAAAGGCCCCAACACATCTGTAAGAAAACTGCTTCCAGCTGGCCCAGCCGTGCAACCAGTCCATGTTCTAAGTGGAAACTGCGAGACATTCAGTGTCCCCAAAAGCCTGTATGTGGAAGGCCTGGTCCCAGAGTGGTCCTGCTGGGAGGCCGTAGGGCCTTTGGCAGGCAGGCCTTGGTCCCTGAGGGGTATGCTCAGAGGTGACAGTGGGAGCCCCGTCTCTTCTGCTTCCTTTGTCCCCTGGTCACAAGCTGAGCAGTTTAGCTCTATCCCCAGTGCTCCCACAGGAGCTGCTGCCTCCCAGGGGCCCAAAGTGACAGAGCCAATCATCATGTACTCGAGTCTCCTAGACCTTGACTGAAATAAACCTTTTCTGTTTGTAAATTGATTGCTTTAACTATTTTGTTATAGTGACTGAAAGCTAATGCAGACACGTACCTCAATGCACAAGCTTACAGCATCCCAGTGTTCTGTCCCTTTAGCAGAACTGACTCTGCTTGAAAGGGAACTTATGTGTTCTATGTCTCTGATTTTATAAAACCAAAACATTGTCATTACTGTTGGGCATTGTTAAAAACACAGTATTTGATGGAGTTGGGTGTGGTGGTGCGTGCCTATAATTGCTGCACTTGGGAGGCCGAGGCAGGAGGACTGCTGTGAGTTCAAGGTCAACCTGGGCTACACAGTGAGTTCAAGGCCAGCCTGAACTACATATCAAGACCCTGTCTCAAAAAAACCAAATGAACAGCAAAAAAAAGTATCTGAGTAATAGTAACCCCCAGGCAACATAATAGTCCACTGAAACTTCAAATAACATGTAATGGAACAGAATTGATCCACTGCCCAATTTAGTTGGCATATAAAAGGTCTCACCCTGAGGAAAGTTTCTGGAACTCCACCATGTGTAAGAAGATTAGCCTTGCAGGCACCAATGTTCCGTGTGCAAAGCTGGGTGGACTGTGTTACGTACCGCGGTTCACTCTGAAGATGCAGTAGTAAAGGCTCTGAGAAGTCCTGCAGTAATGAAATCGGGTCAACCCTGTAAATCCCTTCCCTTCCCTGACTGTGCATCACTTTCATCATAGTTATAAAAGGTCTAGACAGCTTCCACCTGAATCCCTGGTACCCTGAGGATTGCTGAACTGGTGACTATTTATGACACCAGTCTCTTGCCATGACCGTGTACCACAGTCTTTGCAAGGAGGACCTTCTTCAGGCCTGTGCCTCGGATGCAGGGTGCTTGTTTGCCCTCAACCCGAAAATGTCCCCATATACGTGGCCCCATTTCTAAAGAAAAGTTACTTCCTTTGGTCCAAAAAATTCAGTGCTACATTGTATACACAGGGCTAATTCTAATGTCATTTCTTAACCAGCTAAGCTGTGTTTCCATGACTTCTAAGAAAGGAGACCTTCATTACCTTCGCTTACAGTAGTGGAGAAGGCTGGATGGTTCTCTAATTTCTTTCCAAAAACAATGCCAGGTTCTGATTAATAAATGTATTCTTTGCGGGACTTGAGCACGCAGCTGCTGCTCAGATTACTGAGGAAGCTGATAAGGCCCAGACTGGGAGGGAAATTTCTACCCAAGACAGCTACTTTCAGAAAAACAGCTCACCTTCCTGCTGCCACTCCTGAGCCCATAACCCGATAACCCGAGCTCAGCCGGGAGACTGACAATGGATTCTTAATTAGGAACAGCCCTCGTGCTGCTCCCCAGGCTCTTCCAAGCCAGCCCCAACATCCCGTCTCTGCTGGCAACTCAGTATGGCCTGACGTTCCTGTCAGACAGTCATTTCATCCTCCCAGGTCTGTTGCAATTTTGTTTTCATACTTTTTTCATGTAAATAGTCAAAATGTTGACCCCCACGGCCTTTTGGCCTTGTGGCCTCCCTGCCATTTCAGCAGACACAATGGTGTGTCCCATGTGACATCGCCTCTTTCGTGCTTAGGCGGGAATGATACAACGGAGGGGTAGCCAGACTGCGTGTCACCTGCATATTTGTATATTCTAGATCAGTGGTGGCGTGTTGATGGCACGCACGCTGCAGAGGGCTTTTTGTATCTTTGAAAGCTCCGAAAGTTTTGCCACCACTGGTGGGGGTCACCGTTATCAACTACTGCAACTTAAGTTTTCAAATTCCTACAAAAAAAGAAAAATCCTTTTCCCTCACACATTATGACTGAGGCTGAATGGATACTGCTGAGTTACGTTCATTTTCAAGCATAGAATTTTGGGGTTTTTTTTTAAGCTCTCAAAAAAAAAAAAAAAAAAAAAAGAACCAGCCGCGTACTTGGAAAGCAGCCAGCCTCCTCAGGGCACCTTCCTTTGCCACTTTGTGAACTTCAGAAGAACCTGCCTGTTTTGAAGAGCTGGTTAAACAGCCCGTCCTCTGGAAAACTGTCACTGCGTTGCTCTTTGTACAGTGTATAATTAAGATTTTCCCCATAATCAAGTTAAAGATATTTTTCCACTTCCTGGGCAAATGGCATTTCTATGTAATTCTAAACACACACAGTCACTCCCGGTGACGAGGAAGTGTTTATGCCTTGATAACTGAGATAATGTCGAAGCCCTAGATGACCCTCAATATAAAATTCTCCGGCCTGGTTTTTGTCACACTGCGGGCAGCACAGGCCTAAGTGACAGGCTGATGGTCGGATATAGGCAGCTGAAAGCACTTGGCTTGCCTCGTGGATCAGACCCCTCGCCAGACCCGAGGTGCCCTCTTTAGCTCAGGCTCCTGGGCAGGCAGTGTGCGACTACGGTGAGTCCAAGCCAGGGGTGGCAGCTTCAAAATATGCACTGCGGGCCCTAAGGAGTGGACCCGGAGCCAGAAGGAGCCGATCCCTGGTCACTGGGGAGGTGGAAAACACAACTGTCCTCCTATATTTGGGATGGAAAATACAAGCAAACACTTCAGAAAGCTTGCGGCCTCCCTGTGGAGAACTAACTCCAGACCTTGGCTGACATTGCATGCCCCATGACCTGCCTCCCACGTGTCCTGGTGACCAGCATTCAGCAGTCACACCTGCCCACCAGGCCAGGAGCATGGGGTGGGCAGATTGGCCCCCAGCCCCATGCGGAGAAACCCTTGTCCAAGGGGAACTTTGTATTTGATAATGGAGGAGGCAGGTAATCTAGGCCTAGGTGAGGCCCTGAGGGCAGGAAAAGCATGATGGGATAAGAGTTCTTATCAGACGGCACCAGAAATCTTGCTTTCTGTCCTTGCTGTGGGAGATACAGTGAAAAGGTTACCATTTTCAAATCACTCAGACAGCCTCGCCAGGAATGGAATCAGCTGGCACCTTGACCTTGGAATTTCCAGCCTCCAGAACCGGAGGAAATAAATGTCTATTGTTTAAGCCCGACCTCCCCAATCTATGGTATTTTGTCAGAGTGGTCCAAGCTGACCAGACAGAGGAGGCAAAGGGGGGGAGCGCTCCACCCGCCTCGAGGGCAGGATCAGTGCCACCTTCTTGTAGGAAGCTTCCTAGAGTTCTCCCTCTTTCCTACAATGCTTGGATGACACTTCAGCGCTAGCACTTGTATTTCATATGTGTCTTTCTTGCAATACTGCCAGTCCTTATGCATCAGCTCTGACTTAATTTGCCCTATCTCTGCCCTCCTCAGGCCAGTTTACTTCCTGATCCAATCTTGAGGCCAGCAGTGGCTCCTCGCTGTCCCCACAGGGCATTTGGAGCTACTGTGGCAGGTTCCCAGCAAGACAGGTCCCTGATCCTGATCGAGGCACACCGATGTGCTCTGTCCTCAGGACCTGCCAAGCCCAGTTCTGCCACACTGCCACCTCTCATCTCTAAGGCTGCCAGGCAAAGACCACGGGGCGGGAGGTGCCATTCAGAGCACTTGGCTCGTATGCGCAAAGCCCTGGGTCCCACCCCCAGCAACACAGAACACAAAACAAACAGGAGACAAGAGAAGAACCTTTTAGCGTAACTATGTCCTGTGCAATATTTGGACATACTTACACTGAAAATTATTTTCTGTTTATTTGAAAATTCAGATAGAACTGATCAACAAAAGCTGAATCCCTCAGCTCCCCAGCTCTGCATGACTGAGCAGCCTGCCTGAGGCTATAGCGTCCTGCCCTTGGCAGTCGCCCACACTGATGACCACAGCCCTGTCCCTGAAGCCCCAGGCTCCAATCCAGAGGCCAGGACTCTGCCTTTCGCGCTGCAGCTGCAGAATTCCCAGAGCCATTCCTCTACCTCCCGGGCTGCCCTCTGTGAAAGCCCAGCCAGCGTGGCATTGTCTAGCCCAGAGGACGCGTCTGGGGCCAGCCCAGTGTCTCAGCTGCGTCCTCTCTCACCTCCAGAAAACCCCCATGACTTGCAGATGACTCCCAGGCTTTGACCAGAGTGTCCAGCTATCTCGTCCAGACTGTGACCCCGCAGGGCCAGGAGAGCAGCTTGGTGACACTCTCCAGTATCCAGCTCCCACTCGGCACGTTAAGAAGTCTTAACAAATGACTGCTGACCTCAGACTAACAGATGGTACCCAAAGGTATGGACTGGGCAAGGATTTACAAAAATAAATAAAATAAAATAAAATAAAATAAAATAAAATAAAATAAAATAAAATGGCTGGATAATTTTTTTTTGCAAGTAGTCAGTACAATTTTATTTCAATATTTACCAAAGTTTTAAATATAATCATGTAAAAAACAAACGTCAAAATTGGAAAATATTAGAAAGTTAATCAGTGCTATTAATCTTTCCATGCAAACAACCTTCTTGCTGGGATAAGCAACACTAGCTCATTGCTAGGAATACGTAAAGTGATGGGATACTGGAGATTAGAACGAGGCCTGGTGCAGAGATTGCACATGACACAAGTGAGGCAGTACAAACAACTTCCAAGTGAGTAAACGGTTTGGCTCAAGCTTCCTGCCCTGCAGTTATGGCCACGCCGCCACAGGTGGGTGGCTGAGCTACAAAGCACGTGATGGTTACCGCCCTTCACCACCAGGTAAGAAACCGCTGTTTGTTGTTTCTTGGGTCAGGGTCACACTGTGTAGTTCAGGCTGGCCTTGAACTCACTCACAGGTGCAGCCTGGGCTGGCCTCAAATGCACACGCCCCTCCCGCCTCCTCCCGAGGCGGAGCCGTGCGTAAGATTACGGCGTCGCCCCTAGACCTGGCAGACACCTATCTCAGGAGTGGCTCATCTCAGGCTGTCCATCTTTGGTTATAGGGACTCATTCTTGGTTATCTTTTAGTTTATCTTAAATAATAACTGATTCTTAATAAGTTAAGTTAATGTGAAGAGTAGAGTAAAATTAAATTCAGTTTTTTTGGGGGGTTACTGGGGATCAAACTCATGACCTCACACTTGCCAGGCTAAATATAAAATTAAACACAGCAACTCGACAGAGGATTAGCCTTTACTATGTGAGTGCTACTCAATTTTAGTAACCTTTACTCAGAGTTTGCACAGTAAAGTGTATCTGTGGCATCTCAGTGACTGCCCTCAGCATTAGTGTGCAGGCACACGGTGAGGAGGGCCAGGGTTAACCTGTACCCCACCCTGCTGCCCTGACCTTGGGGTGCAGTGAGTCACCGCCCTTTTTCCCTCATTGCTGTCTAAGAGATGACTTCAGTGAACATGAAATACCACGGCTCTGGTGACCGCGATACATCCACACACAGCAAAATGTATACAGAGGGCCGGGGATATAGCTCAGCGGCACAAGGGCCTGCCCGGCAAGCGCAAGAGCAAGGTCTGAGTTCGATTCCTGCTACCCCCTCCCCCAAATGTGTACAGAGACACGACCTAGCTTGCCTGCCTCTTAGCACAGAGGCCAGGGGAATCTGTGAGGGCGCAGGAAGGACCCGTACAGGAACCTAGGGCCGGACAACACAATGAGAGACCAACTCACACGCTGAGTCAAAGAGGAAAGGGTAAGAGGCTGTACAGCCACAACTGTATTCTTCATGGGTTTCTGTCCCTGAATTACAAACAGGAATAACATAATCTAGGCCTCTTTAAAAGTCTGATGGGTGATGCAAGGGTACCGCGGGGCAGAGGCTTGGCGGAAACAGAGCAAGTCCCCTAGAAATCCTCAGAGGTGACAAACGCTCATGGGAGCTGATCCGAAGTCTTCCCCAGGAGGACTGTCTTAGGGACAAGCTTGCCCCAGGGAGACGACATTGTTGAGTCATATTTCGGGGCTGGGGCTACAGCTCGGTAGTACAGTGCTTGCCTCATATGTACAAGGCCCTGGGCTTGATGCCCAGTAGAGGGGAAACAAACAAACAAAACCTGTGCTTTTATTCTGTTTCTGAAAATGTCAAACTTAAATACATATTCTTAAAAGATGAACACAATATCCACAATATCATCAAACATTTTTTGGACTTCATTTCTCTGTTAATATTATCTATCGTGCCCACATTTTATCGTACCGCCAGCAGTTTTACGGCCAATGGGTACCAAGGGTTTGGGGTCCAATCAAGGTTCACCAGGTAAATGCTTGCTTTTGTGTAGTTATATGGACAAGATCTCTCTTGTCCACATAATGATTGACATTTTGGACTAAAAGTCCAAACAAAAGCTTTCAGGGAAGCAGGAAGCAGGATAGTGATCGGTATCACTAAAGCAAAACAATTTCCTGGACAATTAGTACCTTCCAGGCCATAACTGCAGCCCAGGCTGCGTGGAAGGGCTCAGACCTCTTCCCACAGTGCACTCACCATGGCAGGGACCGCTGGGCTAGCGTTACCTGGTACACAGCAGTGAACGTGCGCTGAATATTTACCGTGCACTCGGCTAGGATTTGAAGTGAATTACTTAACATAAGCTTTACACCACCGTTATGAGATAGCTATCACTTCGTCTTCACTTAAAAATGAAGACAAGGAGGTTAATAGGAGGCAATGTGTCCAAGTCCTAATACACAGCAATGCCTCTCGGGCCTCAGAGGCAGGATCCAGCCGGTTCCAAAGTCCACCTCGTTGGTCCAGCACGAGTGCAAAGAATGGGAGCCGGGGAAGCCATGCCCTCTGCCTTCTGTCCACAGCGAGCCGCCCCTCCCATACGCCAGGTCTGGGGCTGGTGAGCCCGCCCGGAGCCAGACTCGGCCTGCTGCGTGTGAACGTGACCGCGCAGTGTGTCCACACAGTGTCTGTGGTGACTTTACAGTAACAGACTCTTATGAACCACAAAGCAGAAAATATGAAAAACAGACCCTCTGCACAAAAGCTTTTCCAGCCTCGGTGTCAAGATCATGGGATGCCTCTGCTCGTGGCTCTAGGAAGGAGGAGTTTCCCCAGTTTTGGAGGAGAGTTATCAGGTGCAGACAAGCTCTGCTGCTGGTGCCAAGCGGTGGATTCCCGGATATACTTAAAATTCATATTTTGTCATACAAATATGACATTGTTTTGAAGCGAGGGACATCAGGCAAAATATGCTGTATATTTTCTTATTGTTTCATAAAAGAAAAAATATTTTAAAACTCAGGAATGATAGGATAGAATTATGAACAGTCCTTCACAATAAATAGATTTAGGAAAAATTTCAATACTATTCCTTTTTTTTTTTTTTTTTAAATTCTGCAGAGAACAGGTAAAGACGTAACCATGGACCAGCACGAATTAAAAGCTAGTTAGGAAACCTCCTGGGGAATTTCAGTCAGGAAGTGTCAGAGCCAGAGAACATGCAGGCCTCTCTGACTCCAAAGCCCATGTTAGGGCCATCTATCTGCCTGTCTGTCTGTCTGTCTGTCTGTCTATCTATCTACCTAGCTAGCCCCTCCCTATCACTCTTGCATGCATTCTATCATCGCACAGATTTTCACTAACGATCTACCAGGTGCTGGATACTTGGCTCACACCAAGGACATGATGAACTATTTTCCTACATTTCTCTCACCATTACTATCTTTCCTTTGGCTATTTTGATTGAAATAAAAAATTCAAATATCACAGATCAGTTAACTATTTTCTTGTTATGATAGCTTGACTTGTGAGCCACTGGAGAAAATAATAGAAACAAAAACCCACAACACAGTGGTATGATAGAATCTCTTTCTCTCTGTCTGTCTGTTTGTCTTTCTTTCTAAGTAATGGCTTCAGAAATTCCTAGGATAAAATACTATTAAATTATTTCATCAAGCCACAGAGACTGCCCACTCTAGAATTCTGAACTTTCAATATAATCATTTGCACATATGCCTTTGTGGCTTTAAGGTTCTCTGATATATAAAACCCACATTCTGCCAATAACCACAATAGTCTCTTTAATCTTTTTCTTTTTCTTTCTTTCTTTGCTTTTTTTTTTGAGATAGGGTTTTGCTATGCAGCTCAGGCTGGCCTTGAACTCATTTTTTAGCCCAGGTTGGCTTCAAACTCACAGCAGTCCTCCTACCTCAGCCTCCAGAAGGCTGGGGTTACAGTTGTGCACTGCCGTGCCCAGAAAGTCTCTTTAATATTATGCTGCTAGAAACTGTTCTTCCATTGTAGTGAACTACCACCACTAAAGCAGTCAAACTATTTAAAATTAAAAGCAGAAGAGTGATTATTGAAGAACTTTAAATTAACATTAATATTTTTGATGAGAACATTCAAATTATTGCATTATATATAACTATGTAATAGCCTACATTTAAATATTTGATTCTGAATTATTCCTCTTTTGAAAATTATTACATTGATAAGACAAGTACAAGAAATGTTTCAATTACTCTACTGATCATAGAATATTTCTTAAAAATTAAATGAAACTTACTGTGTATTCTGATTCCAGGTGTTTCATTTGGAGAAGAGGGAATAGAAAAAAAGAGAGAGATGATAATTTAGACCACACATATGTAATATAAAACCACACAACTAACAACTATTGGTGAGTTACAATTCTAATTAAAACTATGGAACAGAAACCTTCCAAAAATGAGATATTCATAAATACTGAATATCTTCATGTTTGCTTTGAAACTCTTTCACTGACACTTCTGTGGTTGGCCAGATAAGGACAAGAAGACAAGATTCAATTAGCGTATAGGTTTGTGGCTAATTAAAACCCCAAGAGTTGGCATTAGCAAAGCAGAATTAAAGTCTAATAACTCTGGTAGAGCATTTCATTAACCACAAAGAAAGTCTTTTAAATGGAAAAGCAGTTTTTACAACCCATACCAAGAGCTTGTTATGATGTTGATATGGGATGCCAAGTTTCCGTGTGTTGGCGTCAAGAGCCTAAATTTTGAGTGGACACAGTTTCTCCTATAGTATCCAGTATGGAGAGTTTATTATCATTGCATTAGGGGGAAAATGATTTTTTTTTTTTTGGTACCGGGGATCGAACCCATGACCATGCGCTTGCAAGGCAGGTGCTTATACCGCTGAGCTAAATCCCCGGCCTGGAAAATGATTTTAAAGATTTTCTTATTATCCAAGAGCGAAGGAGGTCACTGCGGGCAGAGAGTCTCAAAGAGACTGAGCTGCATCCCTAAATCCTTTAAAAATTGTCTGTTGGTTATGCAGACTGGATTTCACTAAGTTGCCCACATTGGGTCAGACTTGCAGGCCTCCTGCCTCAACCTCCCCAAGTGCTGGGATTACAAGCCTGTGCCACCACGCCCAGCTCGAAAGAAACTTTTACAAAAATTACAATCAATGTTTTTAGGGATGGGGCTATAAAACACACAAGTCAAAGTAAATAACTTGTCTATTTACAAATCATAGCGAAAAATAAGGAAAATCAAACCTCTAAACCTGCTGGGGATTTAGCTCAATGGCATAACACCTGCCTGGCAAGCGCAAGGCCGTTCCATCCTCGGGACCAAAAAAACCAAAAACCAAAACCAAAAACCTCTAAACCTGTCACTAAAAGGATCTTTACCTTCTTTCCTCATAGGCTCCCACGGGCCCTTCCTGGTAATCAGCCCTAGCTCGAGCAGTCCCTCTGTTGTGCTGCCCTTGCATTCACTCTGCACAGTTCTGCTAAGGACTTACCTGTAATTGTGTAGGGATAATAGTTCCAAGCCTTCTCTGTCACATAAAATATTTTGGGGACCACAGCTCTAGCCCAACTAGGCAGTTTGCTAAGAAGAAAGAAAGAAAGAGAAAAAAAAAAGAGGGTTAGTCTGTTTAGAGCCTCTCCATGCTACTACATTTTTCTAGATAAACAGCTAGAGAAGTCAGAGGAATTCTCAGGCATCTCTTCTGTCCATGACCCGCCCTTCTCCCATCTCTCTGGTCTCTGCTACATAGTCACTTCCTCTGCGTATTCATGTGCTCTCAGAATTCATGAAGGCAGAAGGCTGCAGCTTGGTGAGGGGAGGAGGGCTGTCAGCCTGTCCTTTGCCATTGGATTTGTAAGATTATGAGAATTTGGGGCCACTGGAGAGTGTGGCCAAGTTGAACTTTGGCCTCTAGAAGGAGTATGCTGGAAATAGTAAAAAGGGATGGTGTGACGGGGTGACGTAAGCATGGTATGCCAACTTGATTGGGCTAATAAATGCCTAGGCACTTAGTAAAGCACACTTCTGGGTGGGACGTAGAGGACTGACTTTGGGTGATACACATGGTCCCCAGCAGGCTCCTCTCGGGCACTGTCCCTCTGCCCTGCTTTCTGGGCACTATGAACTAAGATTTTTGCTTTGCCAACCCTTCTACCATGGTGTTTCTGCTTTAGAGACAGCTGACCATGGACTGAGTTACCTGAAACCATAGCCAAATTAAACCTCTCCTCCTTCAAACTGTGGGTACTGTATGCACATCAAGTCTTGGACGGGAAAGTGAGTGACAACAGATGGCTCAGCCCAGATTGCAGGGGGTGCGTGTTAGAGAGAGGATTCAGCTGAACAGCCCTTACGAGCAGCCTTTAGAAAATGAACAAAACCAACAAAGAGTAGAAAGATGAAGACACAAAGGGGAACATGGGCTCCCTGATGGCTGCAGTGGTTTGAACCGTGTCCCTATAAAGGATATATCTGCGTCTCAACTCCAGTACCTGTGAATATGATCTCGTTTAAAAACAGGGTCTTTTAGATGTAATTAAAGATAAGACTCTCAAGATGAAACCATCCTGCCTTAGGGTACGCCCTAACTCCGATGACTGGCATCCTTACTAGAGAAAGGAGAGGAAGATGTAGGGCTCAGAGACACGCAGCGGGGAAGCTGTGCAAAGACCCCAGCAGACACTGAAGGAACACTGTTATAAGACAAAGAACACTAAGGAATGCAAGAGACACCAGGAGCAAGGAGAGACTGCAGGACAGAGGTCCCCAAAGCATACGACGCTTCTAACACCTCGGTCACTTTTGTAAACTTGCGCTCCCCAGAACACTGGTGTCTACAGCTAAGTCTGGGACACTCTCACCTAGCAGTAGGTAGCGCCCAGGGTGCTGATGAAGACATGCAGCTCCTTAGTGTAAAGAACATCAAGAATCAGTCTTGAATTTCAGTCTGATTTCATCAAGAAAGGAAGGGCAGGCATCAAGCTAAGGGGAGTGGAGCTCTATTTAGTGAAGCTAAATCCTTCTTGGGTATGGAATATAAATGGCGATCAGAGCCAGTAAAAGAATATGAACCTTGTATGTTTTCTCAAATTATTTCTCTTTTCTTTCTTTCTTTCTTTCTTTCTTTCTTTCTTTCTTTCTCTCTCTCTCTCTCTTTCTCTTTCTTTCTTTCTTTCTTTCTCTCTCTCTCTTTCTCTTTCTTTCTTTCTTTCTTTCTTTCTTTCTTTCTTTCTTTCTTTCTTTTTCTTGGTACTGGGAATCGAACTCAGGACTTTGTACTTGCCAAACAGGCACTGCGCCACTGAGCTGTATCCCTGGCACAATTTCTCTCATTTCTGATAGTATCCAGGCCCTGTTTTTGAAAAACCAGGTATGTATTTTTAATGGCTAACCAGACCTAACCCAAAACACTGGGCTGAGTCAGAGTTACAATAAATGGGGGAAATCAAAGCTCCCCCGAAGCTGACTGAGTGTCAGTTGAAGGCTGGTACTCTCAGGTGGGCTGTGAGGAGAGAGGCAAAGTCATTTGAAAATTCACATAAGACTTCTTGCAGCTATAACGCAGGATTTCTCACTCCTATAAAGTAATCTCTGCAGTAACTGCTCATTTACCTTGCGTTCCCATTTCTCAAAGGACGGAGCTGCGCCCTGACAGGGCTTTTATAGCTTCTGCTGGTGATTGATTCCATCAGTCACTGACGCTGGAGTGTGACTGAGGTTGGAAGTTGATGTGCAGTGGGAAAATCCCACTGGCTGACTTGCGGGAAATGGACGAAGGCAAAACTTCCTCCAGGGGTCTTCCTGTTGGAGCCCACAGCCCAGAGCAATATGCCAATGGATACTGCAGGCAGATGTGGACTCTGGCCATAGGCAATCGTTTTCCTGCGCTTCTAATGGACTGAAATGGGGCTGGCGATTCTCCCAAAAGTAAGCGAGGCATTGTTTAGCTTAGACAAAGTGCAAATAGCTCCCTACAGCTCTGGAATCCATTCTCCACCATCCCTTTGTGAGGAGGGTTCTATCTCCCTTGCATGTATCCCCAAACCCATCAGGTTCCTTTTGTGTAGCACTCCACATAATTCATTCCCTGTAGCATTTAAAATGCTGCCAGCATCTCTGCATTCCTAAGTAACAATCATTCTCTGGAAGGAAGATGAAAACCACTGGCAATTTTCCACTCACATTAAGACTCTTCCTGTTCGTAATTGGTCAGGACTCCTGATTCTAGACTATTTTAGCTGTTTCGTGCACCAACTCATGAAGGATAGGCAGCCTTATAACCAATTATCTTTTCCAGCGAGATGCCTTAAAAAGAAAAATACAGTCACTTTAGCTAAAATGGCCGCTATGACCTTATGTTACTCTTCTAACTCAGCCTGGGAAAGAGAACTTCCTTGTATACACCATGGATTAGGCCAGATACTGAGGCTTTTGTAACAAGCCCCCTGATAGATTTGCTATAGTTTGGACGTTAAGTCTCCCCGAGGCCCATGTGTCAAAGGCTTGGTCCCAGGGCAGATGTTATGGCTTGCATTCAGATGCTCCCTAGAGCCTCAAGTAGTCCTAGGTGCGGGCTTTTTCAGAGGTGGCTGGATCTAGAATTGTGATGCTGGGATTAAGGATGTATGATTACTAATCCTGTCCTTGGTTGGTTTGGTACCACCCCAATCCCAGCCTAAATACAACATAAAAGGAGCAAAAAGGTGCTGTTAAGGTCCTTTGCTTGCTTTTTAGCTGTCTTCTGCCTGCCACGAACTCTTTCCCCTTTGTGACCACCTTCTGCCACGCCATCCTGCCTTGACGCCAGCCAACTGCAGACTGTAACCTCAACAAACTGTGAGCCAAATAACCCTTTCCCTCTTGAAATTTGGATGTTCAGTGTTTTGTCTTAACAGTGAGAAAAGTAACTAAGAGTGGCCTTCCTGGAAAAGAGTAGGGCATTATACCGTAGGGCCTGATGGGAAGTCCCCTGGTCATTAGGGATCTGCCTTTCCAGGGGGCTCGGGGCCTGGCCCCTTCCTCTTTCTCCTTTGCTTCCTGGCCACAGCGTTCCCCTCTCCCCGACTGTGACCTCACACTTCCACCAGAGGCTTAAAGACAGTGGGTCAACCCCATGTGACCTGAAACCTCTCAAACTGTGAGCCAAAATAAATCTTTTCTCTTTATACGGTCATCATCTCAGGTGTTTTGTTAGAATGACAGAAAGCTGACTAACACCTCCTATTTCGGTATTCGAAAGCCCACTAACACATCTGCTTTCAGCCCCCTTTCCCTAGAACACATCATTATTTGAATCATTTTTGTCTGAGAAAGTAAAATTTATTTTTCCCTACAGCAGTGATTTATTGGGACCTGCAAAGGCAAATGGAATTAAATTAGTCTCCACTATTGCTGTCACTTTCATGATGTATACTGTCACACAGCCTACAACTCTAAGAAAAAGTCTGTCACTCAAACTCACTTCCAAGTGTCAAACAAGAGCCTTTCTTTTAGAAGGACCGAGTCTGAACCAGGTCCTCAGTCCCGCATAGACTAGGATCAAAGCTTCCATCTCACCGAGGCCCAGGCCTTTATTACATTCTAAACACTTACTAGAATCTGAAAACGTGTGAACCAAGGCATGATGCTGTATCTGTCACATCCCCGCAAACATCTTTATCCCCCCCACAAAGAGCACCTCTTAAAGATGGGCTTCAAAATGTTTGGCCTCTTACTTTTACATTTCAGTATGAAAGAAACACTGACCAGCGATGCAGTGAGGCGTGCAGCTCATCCCAGTTCAGCTCTAGCACTGAAATCCTCCTGTACCAGGAGATCCGCAGTCCCGGCACAGCTGCTCTCCCTACATGGTGGTTCTCAGTAGAGCGTGATTTTGCCTCCTACACCCAGAGGCGTTTTACCGGTTTTGAAATGTTCTGATTGTTTTAAATGGATGGGTGCAGGGGTTGCTGTCTGCACCAGGCGCGTAGCACCAAGGGTGCTGCTCACGCCTCTCATGTACCTGAAGGCTCCAGATGACAAATAAATATCTGGTCCAAAGAGGCAACGGGGAAAAGGCACGGTCTGCCTCTCGTCTCCTATAAAGCTGCGCACACAGTCTGCCTCTCATGTCCTGTACTCCCACGGTTCCCAAACCTGCAACTGCCTGGTTGAAGGCCCCCAGGGTCAGGTCTCTCTGAACCGGCCTCTGAACAGGCCTCGGGCTAAGGGTGTTACACAAAGCTCCCTTGGTAGCCAGTCTCACACTGAGTGTATGTTCATTTGGGATCTGTTCCGGAGGGCAGTGAATACCATCAGACTAAATATGGCTTAAATGGACTCTAATTTCATTTTCTTAGTAGGGGCCAGAAATGTGACAGTCTCTGTCACTGGAAATCTTAACTGGGACTTAAACACCCCAGCAGAAAAGCCAGTCTAGGGACAAAACCCTATAGTTTTCTGCTCTGAGATGATGCTCCTTCTATACAGGACCCTGCTACCTCATTTCCCTCTGACCCAGGAAAAATGTGCTGGAAGTTGGCATCTGACAATGATTTGATAATAATCCTATCTGGTTGTATGTACAGTCATTCCTGAAGCCTTTAAATTTCTTCTCCAGCTGCTCTGATTCATTCAGTAGTCCTCTGAATGGTTGCTCCGGCTGGTATTTCCGTTGTGTTCTTATGTAATTGTTTATACGGCAATAAAGAGATGAGCAGTTTCCGGACAAGAGCTATCACCTGTGGGAGGTGGACTGTTGCAGGTCCAGACACAGGAACTTTCCGGAAGCAGAAATTGGCCATGCCCCACCCACCATCCTCCCTATTTAAAAAATCCTAGAGTTGGATTTTGAGAAAAGAGACCTGCTTCGTGCAGCCCCCTGGGAGGCTCTGCTTGGAGGGGTATGTGGTTGGCAGGCTGGGCGGCTCCCAGGGAGCCAGTGACTCACGTCCACATCACCTTTTGGGGTGAGAGGTAGAGCCCAGCCAGAAACCACGTGGCCGGGTGCCCCTTAAAAATGCCCAGCAGGGCCTGAGCACCCCATCTCTGGCTCCCTGCGAGAAGTGGTTGTGGGGGCAGCAGAGAGAGGCCCAGCAGCGTGAGGGCTTCTGACATGTTCTTAAGTATCTAGAAGAGGACAGAATAGAATAGGAGGGAATGGAAGGTGTGTAAGGAAAAAAGCTCCTTACACGCTCTAGTGTTTTTCCATAGCACTATCACTTTCTTAAAAATAAAATATTTCCTTAGTACTGTATTACATATATATAAAATTTTCCTGCATATGGCAATAAAAATATTTATATAGAATATATAAAAATACATATTTTAAAATACATAATGTTCTTCTCTTTCATGGCTATAGCACGCTCTGTCACTCTCAATTAGAAGGCAAGTCCCACAGTGCAGCGACCTTAGTTCTGTTCACGGTTACAACCCCGGCGTCCAGAATGGTGCTCGATAATATTTAATGAATGAATGAAGATGGTCTTTGTCTATCCAGAAGGCCGCAGTGGTCATGAAGATTCCTTGAAAATAGCATGGAGGTAGACCAGTGGGTCTGACCTGATGACCGTGGTACTTTCTCCATCACATGTTCTCTGGGCCACGGGCTCTCCCCAAGTCACAGAAGCTGCACTTTGCTCAGAAGATCTTGGAGAGCTGGGAGAACAGGAAGAGGAAGTAGGGAGAGACCCAAGGCATGGCAACAAGGTTGTACCAAGGTGCTGTGAGGTAAAGAGGCCAGCAGGAGCCTTTGCCTGCCTGGTGAAAAGCTATAGCCTCTTCTGCCAAAGCTACCAGAGACCAGCAGAGACTGCCACGGAAAGTGAGGGCCACAGCGCGGGAAGAATGCTGCTGTCTCTGTGCAAAATCAATGCAGGCACCAGTGGAATCACCATTAGAAGCTGGCAATCCTCCCTGACTGGCAGCTGCCAGCACCGTCTAATTAATCTAGCAGCCGTGGCAGTGGAGGACATGATACTTCATGATTGAAAAACAAGCCTAAAAATAGGCCCTATCTTTTCTCCAATGCCTTCCACTCCCACCCTCCTTGCCTTTCCTCATGAGCTTTAGTGAGAAGGGATTGGAGAGATGAAGAGAAAATAAAAGGTGACAGAAGAAAACCTACATTCATATGTTTCTGTTTTATTTGGAATCGCTCTTCCAGAGTCTGATTAATATCTTGCCTCCTTTCCCTGAACATAAGTTGAAACCAAAGGCTTTGAAGATAAGCCAAGAAATACTACTTATTTGGTCAACTGACCTGACAACCACCAAATGTATCACTGTATTTCCACTCATGTGAATGGACGTCTACATCGGTACTAATACAGCAAATGCATTAGGCGACCACAGAAGCGTACTGTGTACCCGGATGTGTACCACTGTGTGTACCACTGTGCGTCAGATGCTACAGAAAGACCTGGAGGATAAGCCCCAGCTCCACAGTCCCTGGCAAACGAGAGGGAAGTACTAAAAAATAGGAGTATTGTAAAGGACATTATGCCCAATTTAGAAATGATGAAGGACTCGAACAGACAGTTCTCTAAATACACCAACGGCCAATGAGCACATGAAGAGATACTCAACATTACCCAACATTAGGCAAATGCCAATTAAAACCGCAATGAGACAGCGCTTCATGCCCACTGGGTTGGTTATGATCAAACAAGACAATAACACGTCAGTGATTATGTGGAGACAGCAGCTCCCTCATGCAATGCCAGTAGGAATGAAAAGTGACAGCCACTTTGGAAACCCCCTGCCAGTTCAGTCCTCCACCCACGGACAGCAGGTTACGTCGAGGTATGTTTGAAACTAAGATATAGAACTGTAAGAGAGGCAGTTGGGGTTCACTCACCACGGTGGTAGTAATGGTTGGAGATGGCAGAGATGTGGCACAGGGGTGACAGAGGAAAGCCACCTGCTTCTGCTGAATGATGGGCATTGTCACTAGGCTTTGGCTCTCAGGAGCTGCCCTCCTTCCCATTCTTACGCCTCCGGATAACTCTACGGGCCCCTAGCATCCCCCCACTGAATGCCCTTTCTGCTGAGGACAGACTCGGTTTCTTTTGCTGGCAACCGTGGGTCTTGTCTGGTACGGCCTCAAACTGCCTGGTCGGCTCACCCCCACTCACCCATCGGTCACCTCCACACCAGTCAAAGCGAATGGATCACGGAGAGATGGACGTCTCGGTTTTACTTGGTGATAATAACTATGGTTGAATCTAATTCCCATTTGGACAATTTGTTTTTTTCCACATTAACGGGAGAGTAGGCCCTGATTACACGGGCTTCAAATATTTCCAGTGCCTCTCTAATAGTTATGCTGGGTAATAAATCAATAAAGCAGTTTTTGAATGTGATTTGATTTTCCATATAAATGGATGTAAGGAAGAATTTCACTCACTTGGTCAGCTCATGAATTCAAGTCCACTGAACACTATCTTTAATAATGTAAATTGCTAAATGGGCACCTGGAACAGTCTCTCAAGAGCCACTCCCCTGCGGACATGCCCCAGATGGACAGATGGACTCACAAATGCTGAAACCAACCAGGCTTGGACCCCACTTCAGTTAGATGACAAGAGCCATGCGTAATGGACTAGCAGGTTTCCTCCAAGATCTCTGCAACTTCGTGTACATCATGAATTCCAATAAATACTTTAGTGAATTACGATTACAGAGCGGTCTTGGCAATGTGATAGCCCATGACTCGGGCATGTGAGACCTAAGTCAGCTTGAGAAGCCTTAGGTACTGACTTCAAAGTAATGGATTTGGTTTTCTTTTATGCCTATGGGAATCCATCTTATTAATTCATAGTTCCGTCATGCACCAATTGTTTCTTTGTCTTTTGCCAAATATTAAATCTTACTAATTCTAAAATATGTGCCTATCCTCGTTCAAATAAACCAAAATCCTTTTAAATTATAAAAGGACAGACCTAGTTTACTCTGGTGTAAAAGACAGTGAAGTACTTCTTTGTCGTGCACTTCTTTGCCTAGTCATGTGTGCTGAGGCAGAGTCAGGAGAATGTCTGCCACATACTTCAAGTGTAGCAAAGTAGAGCTCGGAAGGATCTTCCTGATTGTCCCATTGAACCAGCCATTTGATTTGTTTAAGACCTGTGGGATATTTGACTGCCAGAGTCCAACTTGAGTGGGAGTACCCTAATTATGCTTGTGTAACTCCGAGGCGGCATAACTATGAGGCACGTGATCATATCTTAGGTGGCTCATGTGTTTACAAATTCTTCCCACCAACCGAGTCTAAGTCTTTCTCCTGACATTCCCACCCCTTGGTCTTGGTGCTGATGGTTCTATAACCCTTCTCTGCCTAAGTCTAGCCTGTCCAGGTTAAACATCTGTGGCTTTTTCAGTTTGTAGTCCTTTCAACTCATCATGTGTCTGTACCCATTTTAAAGTATGCCATTCAAGAATGACAAAAATAATCCAGATCTGTTCTCTTTTTTGGTGTTTTTGAGACACAGTCTCACTATGCAATCCAGGCTGACCTTGGGCTCACTTCACAGCCCACACTGGTCTCAAACTTGCAAATGATTCCCCTGCCTCAGCCTCCCAAGCACTGGGATTATATGGGTGTGCCACCATGCCCAGCTCCAGATCTATTTTGACTGGTGGAAAATTAGGCAAGATTATCAAGTACTGTATATGGTTTCTGATAGCTTACTTTACTTCAAATGTTTTGGGTGAAGCATAGTGTTTGTAGAAGTATACCTATTATATATACACATATACATCTTTAGATATGCACACAAAAATTATGTGTATATATATACACATATAACATTCTTCATGTTAAATTGTCAACCAAAATCACTGTTTCTTTCAAACATAAGTCCTTCATCTCATACTTGCACCACTGATGTTTTGGAATCCAAAATAAGACCATATACTTGCCCATTTAATTTCTTCTTGGAAGAAAATGGTTCACAATTCTAAACTACTTAAGTTTTTCTAGATCCTTTTTCAGAATTCTAGATTCACTATCCTTCCTGGTTACAGATTTTTCAAGAGTTTGGGACAGATACTTTCTAGAAATTTAGTTTATTTTAAACTCACTATTTCTAAGTCCATGTTATGGTTTGTGTCTGGGTGTCCCTCCAAGGCCTCATGCAGTCATGGAGGCGGCTGAGTCTAGCATTTTTGATTGGCTTGTTGTCTAGCACTGGGATTGGTGGTGTGAGCGCTGCACCCGCCCAGGTGTGGGTAGCCGGCATATAGTATAAGGGAGGGAAGGAGATACGCTTTTCCCTTTTTGCTCTTGTGGCTAGCGGCCACCATGAACAGTTGCTCCTTAGCTATACCACCCTGCCTTGAAGCCAGCTGAATATGGACTGAAACCTCCCAAAATTGTAAACTAAATAAACCTTTTCTCCCTTCATTTTGGGCATCAAATATTTTGTCTCAGCAATGAGAAAAAGTAACTGACACATCACGTGTCGAATCTCCTCTCTTGGCTGACACTGTGTCTCAGGTTACTCCACCAGTTACTATTCTGCCTCTTTTTGATAGCAACCAGATGGTATTTCTCTACCTGATTCATGTCAAAAATACTGTTTAATTATGGAAAAATTCAATCATGTAGAGAAATTGAGAGGAACTAGGAATGTTGCATAGTCAGGCAGCTCTTGCCTAGCATGCACAAGGCCATGGCTTTAGTACCTAACACTGGAAAGACAGGCAGATAGACAGACAGACACAGCTATTTGTGTATCTATTACATAGAATTTTTAAAATGTTATAAATTTTATTTACATGGTAGAGTAAACCTGATCTTTTTTGGCTTACAATTTTATGAATTGTTTGTTTCACTGCTAGGGATTGAACCCAGGGCCCTGTGCATGCTAAGTAAGCACTCTATCAACGAGCTATGTACCCATGAATGGAACAAACCAACATTTTCCTAAATTTGTGATTTTTTTCACTTTTTTGGAAAAAAAGAGATTAAATGTGATAGTTTCTTCCCATGCCAACTGTTTTCTCTCCCTTCTAAAAGTAACCACTAGCCTGACAGCAGCTTTTTCATGATGCTTTTTACCATGTTTGTAGTTATTTGTAAACTATATATATATATATTCCACATACATAAATGTAGCAATGCTCTGTATATTTAAAATACACATTCAAAAGGTCTCATACCATACCCATACACACACAGTTGTTTTTTTGTTTCTGTTTTTTGGTTGTTTTTGTCTGTTGGTTTGGTTTGGTTTGGCTTTTTTGGTGGTACTGGTGGTTAAATTCAGGGATTTTTAATTTTTTATATTTTGAGAGTTGGCTTAGCTGAGTCACTGGGTTGCCCTGGCTGGGCTGGAAGCTGTGACCCTCCTGCTTCAGCCTCTCAGAGGGCTGTGATCACAAGAATGTGCTGTCACACCCCGCTGTTGGTTTTTAATAACTTGCCTATTGCACCTTATGAAACTCATCAAAGTGTATCTGGCTTATTAAGTGGAACTGTTGTGGAATTTTCCATTATGTGAATATACTATAATATATTCACAACAATATCTAAATTGTTTCGATTTATTTTCCATTGCATGTAATGTTAGAATTAATCTCCTGGTAACTGTCTCTTGTGCACGGTGCAACAATTTCTCTAGGGTTCAACCTAGAAATGTAACTGGTAAGCAGAATATACACAGATTTTCAACTTTGCTAATTATTCTCTAAAGAGCTGGCATAGTTTACATCTCTCACTAGCACTGGAAGTGAGTTGATTCCCCATACCCTTGTTAGCCCCTAGTATAATTTGATTTTATTTATTTTTATCAGTACAGAATACTAAGATTTGTAGAGTGTATTGATATATACATACAACACCCTTTGACCCTCATTATACCCTCTGCTTCCCTCCTCCCTCCCCATCCCCTTCCTTATCTCTAAAAGTGTTCCTTCTGAATGCCACCTCTCCTCCTCCTCTCTTCCCTCTTTTTCTTCCCTCTTTCTCCCCTTTCTCCTCCTTTCTTTCCTCACTCCTATTTTAACTTTCTGAGACTGGCTTATTTCACTTGGCATCAGCATGGCCTGCAGTTGCATCCATTATGCTGCAAATGGCATCATTTCACTCTTCTCTTCTCCTCATGTTATATTTATGCCACATTTCTTCATCTGTTCATCTTCTGATCGGCATCTAGTCTGTTGTGAATTGTGTTGCTATAAACACGGGTATGCACACAAAGGCAGCATGCCAGCCTTAGTTGTTTTGAGAATATACCATGGAGCAAGTACACCTGGGGCAAAGCGTAGCTGTTTTTAGAGTTCCGAGGAACACTTGTGCCGTTTTCCATAGTGGTTGTACTAGTTTACATTCCTACAAACAGTGTAGGAGCATCCCCCCCCCGCCCACCAGCATTTATTGTTTTTTGTATTCTTGATGATTGGGGTGAGATGGGAGCTTAATGTAATTTTGATTTGCCATTTTCTTCATTGCTAAAGATGTTTAACTTTTTTTTCCATTTCTTCTTCTTCTTCTTCTTCTTCTTCTTCTTCTTCTTCTTCTTCTGGGGATCGAACTCATAACCATGTGCTCACCAGCAGTGCCGGGTAGGCGTTTATGCTACTGAGCTAAATCCCCAGCCCCTCCTTTTTTTTTTTGTACCAAAGATCAAACTCAACCTCAAGATTGCCAGGCAGGTACTTGTGCCATTGAACTAAATCCGCAACCCTGCACTTGTACTTCTTTTGAAAACTCTCTGTTCAATTAATTTGTCCATTTATCAATTGGACTTGTTTTTGTTTTCATCTTTCTTTCCTTCTGTTTTGAGGCAGGGTCTTGCTCTGTAATTTGAGCAGGACTTGAACTCACTGAGTAACCCAGGGTGGGCTCAAAATCATGTTGACCCTCCTAACTCAGCCTCCGGAGTGCTGGGGCTGGGATCACAGGTGTGCGCTCCCAAGCCTGGCTCAATTGAGCATTTTGTTGGTTTAATTTTGGTATAAGTTCAATGCAGAGAGTGAAACTTGGTTTTTTTTCTTTTGTACCGGGGATCAAACTCACCACCTGGTGCTTGCCAGGCAGTAGCTTAAGCCACTGAGCTAAATTCATGGCCCCCTTGGTTTAATTTTAATTTATGTGGTGTTAAGTTTCTGAGTTATTTATATATTCTAGATATTAATTCTTTATCAGGAGAGTAACAAGTTTTTCTCCCATCATATAGCTTATCTCTCTACTCTGATGACTGTTTCTTTTTCTATGCAATAACCTATTAATTAGATATATTAGCGGGGCATGATGGCCCATGCCTGTAATCCCAGCACTCAGGAGGCTGAGGCAGGACAATCACTGCAAGTTCAAGACCAGCCTGGGCTACAAAGTGAGACCGTGTCTCAAAACAAACAAAAAAATAATAAATAAAACTGACATAGTTCCATTTGTTGATTCTTGATATTATTTTCTGTGCTATTGGAGTTCTAGTCAAGAAATTTTTGCCTGTGCTTGTGGTTTCAAATGTTTTATAGAAGTGTCAACTTTCTGGTCTTATATTTAGGTCTTTGATACATTTTGATTTGATTTTAGTACAGGGTGAAAAATAGGGATTGAGCTTTGATCTCTTGTACGTGTATATCCATTTTTCCCAGCACCAGTTGTTAAAGAGGCTCTTATTTTTCAAAGTGTTTTTGGCCATTTTGTAAAAAATCAGATGGCTGCAGCTACATGGGTTTGTCTCTGTGTCTTCCGCTCAGTTCCACAGACCAGACTCCATTTTTGCCAGTCTGATGCACATGAAAGGGGATGCCTTTGCCGAGTTTCAAAACTTGGTTTGTTTTTTTTTTAACTTAAACATTAGACATGATCTATTTAAATATTGTTCATAGTTTCTTCAGGCAGGGATAGTTCTTTTACTTTAATAAACTTTTGTTGTGCAAATGTTTATTAAAATTTAAAAAATTTTTTTTGTTATTAGAAAGCTCTTAATTTTAATGGAGTACTATCAGTCCATTTGTTTATGTCTTGTTTAGCTAGTACTATCATACTTTGCAAACAAAAGATATTTACCTATATTTCTCCTAATTTATTTCACATTTAGGTCTTTTGTCCTTTTTTTTTGTATCGGAGATCGAACTCATGACCTCGTGCTTGCCAGGTAGGCACTTGTGCTGCTGAGATAAACCCCAGGTCTGTTTGGTTCGTCTTTTTGAGACAGGGTCTCACTGTGCAGTTCAGGCTGGCCTTGAACTCACTTTGTAGCCTAGGCTGGCTTCAAACTCTCAGGGACCCTCCTGCCTCTGCCTCCTGAGTGGTGGGATCACAGGTGTGCATCACCACACTTGGTTTTACATTTAGGTCTTTCATCAACCTGTGATTTATTTTTGTGTGCGGCGTGAAGTAGCAGACTACTTGTTTTTCTAATGTCAGTCATCCTAGCCCCGTACACTGAACAGCTAACCGTTTTCTCACTAATTTCTATACTAGCTCTATAAAATACCAAGAACTAATTAATAGGGGTTTGGATCTACTTTGGGGTTATTTTCTTGCACAAACTTATTTTTTTATTTATGAAAAAAGAAACAAAATTTCTTAATAAAAAGAATAATAATAGTTAATACACTGTATAACATTATTAGTCATTTAGAGCACAAGACATAAACTAAAAAGAAACAAATAATAACATAAAACTTTCTTTTCAGTGATCTAAGATAAACTAGTTGTATAAGCCAAACAAATTAGCCTATATATTAAAATGTTTTAGTTGGGCATGGTAGTACACACCTATAATATCAGTACCTGGGGGAGACTGAGGCAGGAGGATCTCTATAAATTCAAGGCCAGCCTGGGACACATATTAAAATATTTTTGGAGCAATGCAATATGTAATTTGGGGAGGTATTTGAGTTTCCTCCTGGCTTCCATTGATCTCTCTTTTATTTTGCTTTTTATTTGTATACTTATATATATTTGTATTGTTCATATATGAGAAACCATGTGATATTTGAGCTTATGTGTCTGACTTATTTCACTTAATATTATGTTCTTACATTGCATCTATTTACCTATGAATGACTCAAGTTTATTTTCCTTTATGGCCATGTAATACTCCCTTATGTATACAACATATTTCCTATCCATTCATCATATACGTTGCTTCCAGGATCCAGCTATTATAAATTGTGCTGCTATAAAGATGAGTATGCATCATGACTTTGTATAACTCTGCTCCAGTACCCTACTGCCTTAATTGCTATAACTTTATCAAAGCCGTGATATCTGTTAGGATGAGTCCTTCCTATTTACTCAACTTTTCAAAACTGTTCATATGAATTTTAGGATCATCTTCTCCAATTCTACTAAAAACCAACTGATATTTTAATTTGATTGCATTAAATGTGTAGACTGATTTGGGAATTGATGCCAAATGTATAATATAGCATTTCCAATCCATAAATATAGTATGTCTCACCACCTATCTCAGACTTTTCTCAGTTTTTTTGTTTATGAAAAACATAAACATGTTTGTTTGCTTTTATCGGTACCAGGGATCGAGCTCACAACTGCACACTTGTAAGGCAGGCACTTATGCCACTGAGCTAAATCTCCAGTCCCTACCTGAGGCTTTTAAAATGACCTCAAGAAATGATTTATATTTTTCTCCAAAAAGACTTTTTTGCATATCTTGGGTTATGACATAGTACCCATAAGTTTCTATTCTGCTGTAAATGAAATTTTTTAAATGTACATTTTTGCGATTTTTCTTCCTGCTGTTGATCTCTGTGTGTAGATATATACCCAGCGACCTTGCCAAATTCTTATTGATGTTAACAGTTATCTGGAATATCTGAAATATCCATTAGTCAATCTTATCTGTAACTGATAATTTTATTTCCTCCTCTTTATCTCTCTATTGCCTGTGTGTAAGTGTTGCTGGGAAACCAAATTCAGGGCCTTTCTGTGTTTGAGGCATCAGAACCTGAGCTGCAGCCTCTGCTCATTCTTGGTCTGTGCTTGGTTCAAGCAATGTTAGAAGCAGTGGTCACAGTGTCCTTGCTGTGTTCCTGTCTTTACTGTGCACAAGTACATAGGAAGATTTATTAAAAGTTAATGTAATGAATTTCAGGGATAAATCTGACTGGGTCATGATTCTTTATTACCATTATTCTGAGGTATTTGATTTGCTAATGTTGTATATGGAATTTCCGTGTTCACACTTTAGCTGAGATTGACTTATAAATTTCCTTTTTATATAGCACTGTGCAGTTAACACTCATACGGTGAGCACTATTAGTTGTCTTTCTAGAAGTCAGCCTTCATTCTGCCCTTTCTGTTCCCTGTACTTTCCTTACTGACAGTTGTCTTATTCCAACTGTTAAATGGACACACTGTGGCCTTGTCATTAGTCAACTGGGAAATAATGTTGCAAGAATGCAGGGTGGTCTTCCCTTCATTACAGACAGCCTAGTTAGACAGAAGTTAATAGATGGTAAGGAATGACCTGGCCCTTGGAGGCGTCATTGCAAAAGATGAAGACGTCAAAATTGTGACTAGACCTCAGGATGGACACACAATAGCCGGAACTGCGCACCTCCCTAGAGATAAACAGCAGCTTGAGATGATACTGTAATGAGCACCGCTTGGTCCAGTGGACTCAGCTGGTGTCATACCCAAGGTGGGTGACCAGAACATCTGGGTCCATCCTCCCGTCCCTTTCCAGGAATGTCTTTGTTCTTCCCAGTTTCTCTTGCTATACAACTTGCTTCCCTATTAGATCAGTATTAGCTAAGCCACTATACTTGTAATCTTATAGACTGATTGTAGTTTGACCCCTGTTGTGACTTGGTGGTATTAAGTATTTTGACAAACAGCCTCAGTGGTTACCCACTCAGACCTCTCCTGAACTCTAGGAGTTATTCTCCTTATTTCCAATAAAACCCTCCTAACTTCCTTCTTTGGTTCACGACTTCATTCAGCCATGTTGTAAGACCCCCAAGCTCGGCACATCTGCCATCTAACAGGCTGGGAGTTACTTTCCTCATAACACTTTCTTATAAGCAGAACATGCCCTCTTGCCTAGGAAAGACAACTTTCACGCTTTATCAGGGAGGGAAATCTTAGTTTTATTGGCCAGAACTAGGTCACATGGTGACTGGGGAAGTGAGTATCCGACAGATATTTTGATATCTGTTGCCATCAAAATTTATGTTTTACAGTCTTTACTCTTTGTGGTGCTGATGATTGAACCCCAGGCCTTGTGTACATGAAGCAAACGGGTTGCCTGTGAAGCACAGCTTCAGCTGGCCTTTCCTTTGATTCCCAGGCCTTCTACGGATTGATCGTGTTTTCCTTTAAAAGTGATTTACTGTTTTAATATTCCTTCAGAAGTTACCTTTAGTTTTATCAAACTAAAGGTGATGTGAGCCGATAATCCTAGCACTCCAGAGGCTACAGCGGGACTGCACGTTGAGCCAGCCCGAGCATCTTAGTGAGATCCTTCCTCAAAATGAAGATTAAGAAACGGCTGGAGGCGTGGCTCAGGGCCAAGGCCCGTGCTGGGGGTCAAAGGTCACCTTCACATTTTAAATATATGCACTTGATTTAAGAAGTCTGAAATAACCTGTCTCTCCAATTCCTAAACAATATTAGCATTTTAGTGGGTTTTTTTTACTATAATTATGCACCCTTATACTATAAATATACACCCTTCTATCCTCTCAGTTATTGTTTATATTCTATATCATACCCTCAAGAAGTCATTAATAGTGTTTTTAAAACATTCTATTGTTCATTCAGACTTGCCCAGATGCTTAACAATTTATTTGGGTAAATAAAGATGCTCCTTATCTTTTTCCTGGGCTGTTTCATTTTAAATCCTTCAGTAGCTCTTCCAGTGTGGATCTCTAGATAGTAACCCCTCTGTGCCCTGGATGGCCCAAAGGCATTTCTATGGCGGATTCTCAGTTCTCACTGAGAACTATCCCTGTGGGCCGGAGGCCACACTGGCTACCGGGTTATGTCTTGACACCCTCAACCTCAAATGCTGGAGCCTACACTTGGTTCTCAAGTTCCCTGGCTTTGTTAGCACTCACTCTTCTGCTCCCCACTCTGGTTTGAGTCCCCCTCTATCCCTAGCACCTGAGGATTTCCTCTTCTTTGTTTTTAGCTCAGCTTTATATTGTTTTATTTCATCCTGTGTTTGTCAGAGGAAGTTGGGAGGGTCGACATTAATCTTTTTAGTTACTATTACTGGAAGCCCACACATTCTATTTATAATACATTTCCCTCTTACTCATGTTTATGACTCTCCTTTAAAATAAATATCATACATTTTTGATAGAGACATGACAAAGACGGCTGGATACTTGGTACTTGGTTTCAGCAAAAGTTATAAAGTTCCTAAAACTCTTCTTGATTTTGGTGTACAAGGAACATTTCCCAGGCCGACGGTTAAGAGACTGTAATCAGCTGCCAAGAAATGGAATTTTCCATAGTTTCTGTTTTCCTGCATCTGCCTCCCTTCTAGTTCAACAAAGGTGATCCCTGAGGGGAAACCTGCTCAGTCCTGACTTCACACCCTCCTCACTAAGAATACCAAAGCAGCACGTCGGGAAATCTGCCTGCCAGGAAGCCATCCTCAAGCCAGACCAGAGCTCAAGGACTCCCGCAGCCCATAGCTGCTGGAGGCTGAACGGATTCCAAATCCTGAGGATTCGTAACTTCTGATAGATGAAAGTGGTCAATCTCATTTGCATCTCATCGTGACTCAGGAATTCCCCACATCCCTGGACAGATGAAAGCACATTCGTTTCATCAGTCCAAGCTTTCACTGTCAGGATGCTGGCCTGGAAAACACCCATCCAGCCTGGTGGATGGGACCCAAAGTCTCCTGTCAGGATAGAGTGGTCTGTTTCCGCCTGCTGGAGAGTGAGCCAGTATGAGAGTAGGGGAACCCCAGTATGGTTCCTCTCAGAAACATCTGGCCGTACAGAATACTCACAGGGGTCGGTGAATAATCAGGGGGCGCTGGGCAGCTGTATGTTGGAAATATTTCTGAATAATCACGAATGGTCCAATCAGGGAACCAGCAAGTGGTAGTTAAAGTATTCATAGGAAGGCTAATACAAGACTGATTTGCTGAAAGACAGTTATTAGTGGCAATAAAATATATTCCATATATTATCTCACTAAAACTATTTTGATGCAGAAAATAACTGAATGGAGAAAGATGGACTAGATTGGGGTGCAGGGCAAGGAGATCAGACAAACCCCAATAATCACCCGTGCCATTAGTGATAAGAAAATATAGCAAGAGAGTAAAGGGTCCATTTCGCAAAGTAAAAACAAAACGGTAGTCTTGGTTAGTTCTGACTTATACTCTTGATGCTTTATCCCCCGAATGGAGAATAACAATTTCTACCATAGGAAGGATGGGTCTACTTGAGGGATGGAAGCTACCTTATAAATTGTACATCGAGGAACCTGATTGGTCACTAAGTGGACACTGGAAATTCTAGTAAATTAAGGCCCAAAGGCACACTGCCACTTTCAGCGCTTTCCTACAATTCACAGGCAGAACCGTCTCTCTTACAGCTAACACTGAGCAAAGGAAAAGACAAAGTTCTTAAGAATGAAAGATCAGGATTTCACCTCATGTTATGAAAAGTAAGACAAAAATACTTCTCATGGGCTGCTTCAGCCTGGGCTGCTGGCACATGCCTATAATCCTAGTACTGGGAGGCTGAGGCAGGAGGATTGCCGTGAGTTTCAAGCCAGGCTAGACTATGCAGTGAATTTAAAACCAGTTTGAACTGCATAATGAGACCTTGTCTTAAAACAAAGCAAAACAAAACTGCTTTCAGATGAAAACGCTACTGAGATCTGTTTCTCAGAATGCTAGGTGGTGGGCAGAGTGGACTTTGTTCTTGAAAGCCATGAGATTGGTGGACACAGAGGGCAGACCCATGGCTTTCCAGGTCACCTTCTTTCTCAGACCCCCCCGAGGCGTTACCTCACGGGTGCCAGGGTGAGGAGGGAGTCCCGGCCCTCCGGGGCTGCTATGACCTACCTGTTGAGATACACCCTCTTCTCAGTGAACTGCCCGTTGCCGTGGTGAGGGTCCTCAAAGGGCTGGTTCTGGACGACCTCCACCCCTTCTCCCCGGTCACTCTGCTCGTGACTGTGCTTGCTGATCATGTACAGCTGTCCGATTTTGTACTGCGAAGCACAGAGAGGGAGACAGAGCGGTCAGCACTTAGCCTGTCTGACAAACTCCCTCCAACCATGCCGCAGGGAGCAACTAATCACATTGTGCTGAGAAAAGAGGGAGGGCAGCCACGTGGGCCTCATGTGACTTTCCATGGAAGCCGTAAGGAGGGCTGCTTGTGAGCGGCGGGCAGAAATGGCCCCAGGCTGGGATCATTCTGCACCCCCTCAGCAGCAACAGACCAGCCCAAGGGGTGCGGCAGAGGAGGGGCACCACGGTCTCTTTTTATTCTGGCTCCACAATGCTTGGTGGGGTTGACATCCCATTTTGGCTCGGTGAGAGCGGCCTCAGGTGTGTTATTTCTGTTCCTGCTCTCACCTAGTTAGCAGCATTGCTGGGCACAATCTCTTCAGCATCACCTGTCTTTTGTATCTCCCTTTGCAAAGCAGTCACCTCTCCTGGAGACCCCTTTCCCCAGAAGGGCAGTTCTCACGGGTGACTGGACACCAGGTCACCCGGGAGCCTCGAAAAGCTCGACACACTGGGTTTTACCACGAGTGGAGCCACGGCTAAGAACCAGAAGCACGTCATACTGAGGACAATCTTCAGCATCTTCAGGACTCCTTATCCAATCCCGCTCTCAGCATGCAGCCTCCCAGGCAACCCCAGAGCCACATGTGTTACCCTAAAATCACAAAATGGAGCAACAAACGCTAGGAACGTTTTCTGTCCTGTCTTCGCCATTGTGCCGTTTCACTCCCCTTCGTGCCTGTCTGAAAATCCTGGGGCCAGCAGGCATTTATTTCCCTAGGGCACTTGCAAGTGACAAATTTGATAGAAGGGGAGACGACAGGAGGGAATAAAATAGCTTGCAAGAGGAACATGTCTGCTCAGGGTCAGGAGGCAGGACGATGCGACCCTGCTGTGGTCCCTCTTGCAGCCTCAGTGTGACCCAACAGGGACATGTCGTTACCACTGGGGCTCGAGGGGTCCTGAGTTGGCCCCCAGAGGCCCTGGCCAGCAGGGATGCAGGTAGCCCATCTATGTGCACAAGAGGGAGAGACAGGTTTTAAATTAAAGAAGTGGGTGAAATGTCACAGCAGCAGGGCTGTCAGAACCAGAGCTGAGAACCCGAGTGCAAAGGTCCCTCTTTCATGTCGAGGCAGGTTCAGGGAGGGGCGTGTGAAGAAGTTCGCACGGTCTCGGTCCGCACCGGCCCCTGGCGCCAGACCCAGTAACTATGGCAACAGGAGTCAGCCAGCCGGGCTGGGTCTTCTCAAAGGCTGCAGGTCCTCTGTGGGCTACGCCCTTCTGTGGAGGGTCTGCACTTCAAAACGCTTTGGATGTGAGTGTATCTGTGCGCTTGGGATGTGGGGGAGGAGAAGTGCTGGGGATAAGAGCCCTTGGTCTAGTTCCGCTTTTACTTTTGTTCATAAAGCCTGACAGTCTTTCCAAGATGACAGTAAGAGCAAGTTCACAGACTGAGACTGGTGCGCCGTGAGACCGATGAGATCAGGGTCCACCGACACAGGGGCCCATAAGCCTGGCACTGGGAGCCCAGCTGCTCAGCCACCCTCTGAGACTCCACTGGCAGGTCTGTGGTACTTGGTGTCCCCAGGATAAATGTTTACACAGGATGAAATATTATTCAGCCATGAAAAGGAGTGAAGTATGGCTAATATTCTGAAACTGCTGCATAGTTGTTATGGGTGTAAGTGTGTCCCTCAAAGTTCGTACAGTGAAGTCTAATTCTTTGCCCCCCAGAATATGACTTTCTTTGGAATTAGCATCTTTACAGAGGTCACCAAGTTACAGTGAGGTCATCAGATGGGCCCTAGTCCAGTAGAGAGTCCTTGCCTACCTACCAGCAGGCATTTAGCAAGACCCTGGATTCGATCCTTAGCACCGTGAAAAGGAAAGAGAAAGGTTATTTATTTATGCTTATTTATTTACTTTGTCTTTTTGAGACAAAGCCTCACTATGTAGCTCAGGTTGGCCTTGAACTCACTTTGTAGCCCAGGCTGACCTCGAACTCACAGCAATCCTCCTGCCTCAGCTTCCCGAGTGCTGGGATCACAGTGCCACCACAGCTGGTTAATTTCACGTTATGTGAATTTCAGTTTTTAAAGAGAGTACTGGCTGTCGTGTCAGAAGTAGACACTCTTAACCCAAAGTCCTGTCGAGGGCTTTGGTGGGAGCTGACGGAAAAGCTGTTTGCCAGCCCTCAGGTTCGAAGCTCCAGTCCACTCACAGATGAAAAATGTATGGGACAAGGTTGATGCACAAACAGAAAAGCCATCAGCCAGATGCGAGTCGGCCCGGCTGGGCTCAGCTCGAGAGCTTCCTGCTTGGTGGAGACGGGGACAGCGAGGCAGCTGATTCACCAGAGGCCACAGGAGGGCCTGGCTGCCTCGTTGATCATTCCAGTGGCTCCTGCACGCGTTAGCACAGGGCAGGCGCCAGCCGGAGCTCACGGGGCCAGCGTCGGCCGGGGGGTGCCCAGATGCTTGGGGCTGGTTGTTGAGGGCTGGCGGAACACTCAAGCCCAGACACCGAGATGGTCAAGGGTCCTGCGATTGTCCCTTTCCTCCCAGAAAAATCAGGCCTGCTCTTCTGGCTGTGGTCACCAGGGCTGGGCCATCCCAAAGCAGCGTACTGTGTTGTTCAATCACAAATTAACACGCAGACACAAGCAGCGGTGTCTGGATTGGGGCAGAGGGAAGGAACCACCTTGAACCACCTTTTCCAGACTGCCAGAGAGTCTTAAAAATGCCAGTTCTGGGTGACTCCAGACCTTCTACATTCGGACTGTGGGGAGCGGTCTTACCCAAGCACCCTAGGTGCTAGGCCTCTCAGCAGCGTGGTGAATGCAGCTCACCAGTGCCGGACCAAGTGTTCGCCCTTAGGAGGCCTGTTCCTTTTTCCCTCTTTTATACTAATACCTTGCAAATTTCTGTACTAGCTTTAGTGAAAATATAGCTAATTCCAAATATCCCCAATTTCTAACTCCAAATGAACTTGCATGTCAAAGGGAGCCTACAAAATCCAAAGACTCAGAGGGTTCTGAAGACCTCAAAGCCTGAAATTTTAAAATAGAATTGATGATGGTGACGATGATGATATGGCACACTTTTATTGACTGCCCATGAGCTCAAGGCATCAATTGCACGCTTTACGTTCACTCCTAATGCACCAACCCACTCAGGTGGGCACTGACTATTGAGGAAGTCGAGTCCTCAGGGAGGTCAAAGTCTTGCCCTTGCTTCTAGATGGCAGAGCTGAGCGCTGAATGCCACAGGTGTGCGCTCCGTCTACCTCACCCAGCTTCAGCCCTTGAATCATTAACAGGTATATTGCTTTAACAGCTCTGGGCCTCGCTGTGATTAAAAAGGGGTGTGGGGTGGGGTGGAGGGGGTGGCAGAAAGCCAGGCCTCTGAATTTTGCTGTTTCAAAAGTTGAGTCACAAAAGTCTGACTGAAAGATCAAAGTTGTTTAATCCGTGCTCACATATGGAATGGGGGAGCAATTATGCTCTAACTTTGCAAAATCTATTGTTATAATTCCAGAGTTTGGGTAATCATCATTACAGGCAATCATGATTAGAGAGCTCTGCACTGCAGGCTAAGCTTCCATGTGAGCTATCAGCAGAACAGCTACCCCAAAGAATCATCTCTGTTCTCAAACAACATCCGGGGCGTCCAGAGCTTCCCCACTCAGGAGCAGTGCTGAGCAGCCGGTATCGCTGGAAAACCTGAGGTGAGGCAGCTGCAGAAAGTGCTTGGAAAAGCTAAGCAGCTTCATCAGTTTATACCTCTGCAGACTGTAGGAGGGAGCCCCACCAAGTTACGTAACACAGTCCACTCTCAAAACTATTGAGTAGGGTAAGCGATCATTCACTGGGCGCCAACAATCCCCTGCCCTCACCCTTGCATGAAGAAGTACTGGACCCAAAGTTCCAGGCTTAACAGAATTCCAAGCTACAAATGATTTTCACTTTATCCTTCCCCCACTGTTGAGTTCCTACAAGGCCCAGGCCCTCTGCCCCAAAGATGGTGTCATCTTGCTTCCAACCAGTCCCTGTGCCTACCCTCCTGTCCCTTTTCTCTTCCTCCATTAGCCCTAATCTTGTTTACAAACATCATGATGTGACAAGTGCGAATCAACTCCCAGTGGACTTAACCCCTGAGGACACCCTTGGGCACCGAAAGCTCCAGGTCAGCTCTCGGAATTCATATCTATCACTACTGGCCCCTCCGACTTCATGTGAAACTATGTAGTTTTTTTCCAACTAGTTCCTGTTGCTTTCTCTGTACCTGTACAGAAAAAGCAGAGGGAGGGTGATATACTTTGGCCTTCTTATGAGGCGCCCCAGTTATGCATAGGACCCTTAGTGCTTTTTCTACTTTTCTTCCAGCCTTCTCCACCCTCAATAAATGAACCTCAAAACACAGTGAAGCAACTGCTTCTTGGCGAGCAAAGAACTGACTGAAGAGAACGTCTGAAAGGTAGACCACACAGGATGCAGCCTCCGCCAGCTTCTCACCAGGTGGTGTCAGAATTGTAATTACGCACAGAGGACAGTCAATGAGTCCAGACTTCCACAACCTTGTCTCAGAAAGCTGGGTGCTTGGGCAGTTTCCCGAATCCCACAGCACAGCGCAGAACAGGGACAAATATTCTGCTCTAGTGGCTGGCAAACTATGTGCTCGGTGCCAGCTTTTAACATAAAGCTGTGTCGGGCCATGTCATGTTCATTCTGTGGTTTCTCTGGCATGCAGAGACAGAGTTCAGAAGCTGTCGCAAAGACTGTATGTATGACTCTCAAATCTGAGGTTACACACTTCCTGGCCCCTACGAAGAAGTCTGCTGACCCCTGTTCTATTGCATAAGCACTGGGCCCAGGCCAGGCAGCCTCAGCTACCGTCTCGGTGGCTGTAGCTCAGAGCTACGTGACGGCCAGTGAGCATCTGAAACGCAGCATAGTCATGGTCGGTGTTCTCCAGTCTGCCTGCCACGGTGATTCACACCCGTGATCCCAGCACCCCGGGAGGTAAAGCAGGACAGCTTGAGTCTAGCCCGGGCAGCTTAGTTGGGCTCTACCTCAAAATAAAATTAATAAACAAATAAGTAAAAAGGGTGAGGGATGTAGCTCAGTGGTAAGGAAGCCCTGAGTCCAGTCCCAGTACCACCAGGAAAGAGACAAAAGAGTTAGAGACAAGTAACGGTTGAATAATGTCACATTAATTTTATATTGAAATGGTAGTATTTGTGGTCATACTGGACTAACACGAATACAGCCTTCAAATGAATATCACCTGTTTCTTTTAATGTTTTAAAAATGTTGCTACTGTAAAATTTTAAGTTCATTATTTGTAACTCACACATTCCTATTGGACGTGCTGGTCTGGACCCTCATCTCGACCAACTCAAAGAAGTAACAGTATGCCATGCTAAAACATGACCAAGACTCCAGGGGCTACTGGGCAGACGTCAGAGTCAGGTCAAGAGCTTGCAGGCTGGCGAGGTAGGCTCGGGGGATGAGTGATGTGTTTGGAGAAGCCCCTCCCCCGAGGACAAGCTATTACCTGGGCCACCACCGGAGAGGTGATAATTGTTCACAGTGTGGAAAGCACTCAGGTCTTAGAAATGAAAACGTGTAGCCAGTGTCCTGATTCTGCCTTTGGCTCGGCTCTGTAAACTTAGACAATTTATTTATCTGAGCCACATTTTGTTATTGTTAAAATGGGGCTAATAAAATATCTTGCAGGACGTGATGAAAATTAAGTGAGAAAAAAATTCACAAATTCATACGCTCATAAACTGTTCATAAACTGCAGCAGCTATTGCTCTGCTACCTCACACCGCATCTGACCTCGGCGTGCCCGTCTGTTTCCTTCATCCCCTCCTCTGCCGTAGGTTCTCTGAAGTGCACTTGTACAGTGCACAAACCAGAGACCCGGGCTAGTCACTGTGGCACGCTTTGTAGTCCCAGCCACCTTGGGAGCCTGGGGCAGGAAGATCACTTGGGCTCAGGGATTTGGGACCAGCCTGGGCAATGTAGTGACCCAGCCTCAAAAAGAAAAGGAAAGAAGAAAAGAAACCAAAGAAAATATGACCATCTGCCCCAAATTATCACTTCTTTCCATTAAAGTCTCATTTGACGGCAGTCAGATCAAACACTTCCCAAAAGTAGAATAAAAAGCCTAGGAACTCCCAAGGACAGGAGGTATCTGAAGTGTCAAAGGCACAGAGACAGGAAGTTAAACCAGGGGCCTGACAGAGCTGGAGAGGCTGCGGAATAGGAAGTTAGTGTTTAATGGGTACAGGGTTTTGGATGCCAAAAAACAGGAAAGTTCTGATGTTAGATGATGACCACAACTACACATTATGAATACATTTCATGTCACTGAATTATACACCAAAATTTGTTAAGACTATACATTTTATAACTGTGTATGGTGTATTAGGATTTTTTTTTCTTAAAAGCCCAATAACATGCAATTCTTCACTGAGAAGGGCTCACACTTGGAGGTGGTCACATAAAGTGATTTCTTTTAATAACTATAAAACATTTTTTTAATGGGTAGGGTCCTTATGCTTGATGGGTCTTTGGCCTGGAAGCTTATTTGAAAGTGTTAAACCCAAGGGACAGGAGAAACAGAAAATGACTTCCTTTAGAGGCAATACAATGTGAGACACTCCCATTCCTGCCGCGCCAGGGAGCTATCTGCCGCTGTACCCTACACTTAGACATCATTAATAATAAGACCTTTCTGGAGGCTTCGCATTACTAATGCTTGAGAGCAACCTGCCACGGGGTGGGGGGGCAGACAACGACCCTGGCAGAGGGGAAGCGATTAAATGAACACAAACACAGTGTGATGTCTCTAACCTTCAGGCCC